>CAOGCB011252208.1:0-46594 GCA_948266635.1 Cnidoscolus chayamansa | reverse complement strand
AGAATTTGGTCGACATACACTTAAATGATTCTGGTTGGAAATTGAGAGCTGAGAATATATGCACATGAAAGAGGATGAAACAAAGATTTTTGCCACTCCTTGAAGATAATATTTTGAATTTGAATCATTCATTCATGTGCATACAGATACAGCTTCATTAAAGGAATTTGGGTGATGAAAGTTCAATTCCCAGTTATATAAAAAGGAACACATGGGCATGCATGCTTTGCATTAATTGGTCAGGATGGTATTACTTGCGTAATTAAAGATGTATCCATTGTACTTGTCATGCCAGGGAATTCAGTGACCTATGGAAAGGCTAACGTATCACCCACTCCTAGGATTATTCCAATGTACACGCACCATATAGCTGCAGAATATAATAGGTACTTGAACTAATACACTTTGAATACTGAAATTTAGATTAAAAAAATAAGTGATTTAGAAACCGAGATGAGTTATACTCGAATTTAATTTGAGCAAAAAAAATTAATAAGCTAAATTTAAAAATCTTCAAAAAGCCTAACACATACAAACCCAAAAAGTTATACAAAACTCACAAAGAACTAACCATTTTTTTCTGGAAAATCTTTCTTTCTTGTTCTTGTTGTTTATTTGACTTTATTATGGAGGTATATGAAATTTGCTGCCATAATGCAATATTGAGTAGGTCCCATTAAAAAGGATTTGATGCCAAAAATATATAAACTGGTAAAAATTGTTTGCAATTGAAGTCTAAATCTTCTTATTTTATCTCATAAAAATGCCTTTTACAATTCAAAAAGGCAAGAATGATGCGCCATGTTCAACCTCACAGTCCCTAATTAAGTCCCAAGATAGTAAAGCTTAGATTCGTTTGATGGATCAGAAACAAGTCCTGGAAGCCCCCTAATGGACGGGCAAATGGGCTGCCACCCCCCCACCCTTTATTCTGTAAAATATTCTTATTCCTTTTCTTCTTCTTCTTTTTGACCACTTTTATCCACACGTGTGTCCTGTCCATGCAAGAAAAGGGTGGATGGATGCTGATCCATTCTTTGCCAAGGCCTCTTACGACGTCAAATGGTATTTTTCTGTCTTGAATGGTCAGTTCCCATTTATTCCTTAACACCAGATGACTAGAGTGAGTGCTTTGAGTCAGCAGGGATCGTATGCCAACTAGAAGTTTGTAGAAACTATCTGCACACTTGTTCATGCTTCACTAACAAGTATTGTGCAATATCGTACTTGAAAATTTTAAAAATTGAAGTTTAAATATTTTAATAATTTAAATCAAATTGAAACAACAACAACAAAACTTAATCTCGAACCCAAAAAATTGAAGTGCCAACTGAGTGTTAACTGTGGAGTTGCGTGTGGAATAACAAATACACTTGGACAAACGGTCGTTAGCTCGCTGCTTATAATGTGATGTGACTTATGAGTGGGGATTGCCAACTAGAGCTTGATGACTTGTGACTTACGAGTGTCACTGAAGCTCAATGACTGATAGTGCAGATTGGCACTAGAGCTGGATGAACGGCTGCTGGAGGAGGCTGGAGTATTGATTGATGTTGCTTGCTAGAATTCATGATTTACAATTTTGTTTTTATGAATTGTAATTACTCATTAAAGATTTAGGGTTAGTTTAGCAAGACTAGGCTACGGGAATGAGGAAGAAACTTCTGAGTTGGGCTAAATTCTAGGCTGTGGGGATTGAAACAGGGTGCAATGGCTAAAGGGAATCGGGATCAGAAAAATATAAATAATGGCTTCAAATCAGTTTTATTAGTTTTTCAAAAGAATATAATAAAAAATTAAAATTTTTATAAAATAATAATTGAACTAAAATAAGATTAATAAATAATCGGATTAAATTAAATCGATTATTTTGATTCAATTTTTTAATTTAAACTAAAAGTTATTTTTCTCTAAATCCTAGTAAGCCTCATTATCGAGTCTCCACAATTAAAGCAATGATATTTAAAACAGCTTGAAATGTAAGAAATGTTTTATTATCGAATTAAGAATTTTGCAGTAATTTAATTAATTTTAATTTTCAATTAAAATTATTATTTTTAAATAAAATTATAAATAATTTTACAAAAATTTATTTAATTCCTTCCCTTTTAAATAAAAATTTTCAAACGATATCTTTATTTGAATATCAGATTAATACAGGACAACAAACTGGACAGCAGAGCATATGGTAAGAATTTTCCTGGAATAAGTTTAGGAGTTAAATCAAATCATTTTGAGCATGGAGTGGAGGGCACATTACTTGCAAAGAATTATTATTATTTTTTATATTATTTAAATAATAAACTGGATGGATTTGGATTTTGGATCGATTTTTTTTTTCCAGAAATACAATATAAAATGATAGCCAGCTTAAAACGCCGCGTTTCAGCATGTGGAGGGATTTTAGTCGAATGGCAATAATCAAATGAAAAAGTTCCAGAAAGCCCTAAAACTTGTTACTTGGCTACTGCTTCTCCTTCTTCCCCTGCTTTCTGGCAGTTCAAAAACGCCAAGCATACATTTCCTTTCTTCACACATCTAAATTACAAAACACTCCTCTCTCCACAAACTCTAAAGGCTAAGAGGAGAAGCAGAAGAACATGTCTCTTCGAGTGCTGAACCCTAACGCCGAGGTTCTGAACAAATCAGCGGCGCTTCATATGAACATCAATGCCGCCAAGGGCTTGCAGGACGTCCTCAAAACCAACCTTGGCCCTAAAGGCACCATCAAGATGTAATCCTTCTCTTTCTCTTTTGTTCTCTCTTTCTCTGTTTTTTATTTGATTATTTCATGTGCTTGTTTTAGGCTTGTTGGCGGAGCTGGAGATATCAAGCTCACTAAGGACGGTAACACTCTCTTGAAAGAAATGGTTAGTTTTTTTTGTTTTCTCTCTTTTTCGATCTGCATTGGATTTTCTATTTTAAAATTTAAGTGTCAGTAATTACAAGTGGGCTAGCACTTTGATCTTTTACTTGTATGTTTTAGATTTGTTTATCTGACGACTGATTCGATTCCAATTTGACAGTTTGTAGTTTTTTTGTGTTCTTATCTTATTTTATGGAGAAAAGTGAAAATGTAGTCGATTTTCATATTTAAGAATGTATGTTTGGCGACATGAATGAAATATAATGTGGCATGTTGGTAACTTTTATGTGCTAATTGAAAGCAATCTGCATTCAGATTGCTGGATAAGATTCAATGAATATCTGTAAAATATTGGAAACGCTCATGTTTTGGTTTCGTTTAACTGGTTAAGAACGCCAAGTGAAATGTAGGTACTGATGTATAGAAAAATTGGTGAATTGTTTGTTGCAAGCTGGTTCACCCTCTTGATCATTCAGATATTTGCTTCTTACTGAATATCTTTGTTTGTATTTCCTTAATGGTTGCAGCAAATTCAAAACCCAACAGCAATTATGATTGCAAGGACAGCTGTTGCCCAAGATGACATAAGTGGAGATGGTACAACTTCTACTGTGATCTTTATTGGAGAGCTTATGAAACAGTCTGAAAGATACATTGATGAAGGTTAGATTAAATCCGTAGTAGCTTTCAGCCATGTCATTGGTCACTTCACTCATTCTTACTTTCTCTCCCTTTAGTCCTTTCCTCATTCATTCATTTTTCATTTTTGCAACTATTTGTCACTTTCCACTAACTTTTTATCTTTTGCACTTATTCACTTCATTATTGCAAATATTGGGAACCACAATTGAAGAAATAATTAGGGGAGAAAAACAACATTAAGCCTATAATCCAAAGCGAATTGGGGTTGAATATATGGATCATTTTTCACCATTGAGCTTGTTTGAAATCAACTCTGCATTAATTTCCAGAAATGATATCACCTTCACCCATGTCATTTTAAGTCTCCTCTTTTTTCTTCTTACTCCTTCCATCACTAATTTACCACACTTCTTTGTCGTTCAATGCTCTATGTTGGACATCAAAGTGTTAAATAAATTAAAAATTAAGTTGGTTTTCAAGAATCGTGTGTGCCTGTATTATAAATAAGCACATTTAAACGATCCAACTAGAGTTTATCAACAAGTTATATTTTCTTTCTTTTACTTCCTTCTTGCTATAAGGAAGTTATTTTGGGAATTTTTTTTCTGGTTTTTCTTAAATTATTGAAATGGGAATGCAAGATAAGTATTATGGCATTTGATGTGAAAGAACATTTTAAAGAATGCTGTCATTCACAGTTATAGTTATGTTAGTGATAACCTTTGTACATGAAATTTTTGTGCATTTCAGGTATGCATCCGCGAGTTTTGGTTGATGGTTTTGAGGTTGCCAAAAGAGCTACACTCCAGTTTCTTGAAAAATTTAAGACTCCTGTGGTTTCTGGTGATGAACCTGACAGGGAGATTCTGAAAATGGTTGCAAGAACAACGCTAAGAACAAAGGTAAGTGTGGTTTATGTTTCTTGTATATCTTGCATATTAAATTTGCAATTATTTTCTATCTGAAGGTCCACTTTTTTTTTTGCTCAAACAGTTATACGAAGCTTTGGCTGATCAATTAACTGATATTGTTGTTAATGCGGTGAGTTTGGCTAGTGTGGATAATTTCAAGCTGCAACGTCAGGATGAAGCTTCTCTTCTCTGCTGCTTTCTTTTAATTTGATTTGAACATGACAGGTGCTTTGTATTAGAAGGCCTGAGGAAGCCATAGATCTATTCATGGTGGAGATTATGCACATGCGCCATAAATTTGATGTTGACACTAGGCTGGTAAGTTTATCTTTCATTATTAATCTCTCTTTTATAGATGATGCTAATAACTTAACAATAGGTTTACAAATTTCTTTACATTGTGTGCAAACTTTTATGAAATATTTCAAGTTTGAGCTCAAACAATATAGAAGTGCATTTGTCTTTTGTGATGATGAACATCAAGCTTTGAGTTGAGGCTGGGGGTTTGGCTGCTTAGCATATCTGCCATACAAATACAAGTCTTAACAAACTCAAATGGTTTGGGATTAATAATTACTTGAGTTTTTATGATACTTCTATAATCAAATATTGACAAGCTGGATGTTTGAATGAATCCTTATTTCAGTCTTTTTTGCTTTCTGTACGCCAAAGCATTGAACTAGCAATGCTATAAGAGAATTCACCAAGTTCAATAATTGCTTAGCATAGAAGTAGAGAAATAAAGATGTTCACTGGTTTGGCACTCATGAATTCCTGCTTGGGATGGGTACTTGACAATGCACAACATTATAACTGACTAGCTATTGTTTTGCTATGGATGAAGTGGATTTTGTGCATAGACTTGCCATTTATATCACTTTAAACTTCAATTGGAAGGGGATGCAAATCCCATAAAATCTCTTGACCGTCATAGAGGGTTCTAGGCCTTCCTCGATAACTGTTTGAACTAAAATTGTTATTATTAAAATTGAATAATTTTTAGTACAAATGATGACTGTATAACCTTTGTCTTTTAATGATTCACTGAGGCTGCAATATTTTCTACTTTGGTACTTGTTAATTGTGTATTGCCCATTGTCAATACTGCTGGTGACCTTTGATTATTTTGCATGTTTGGCTCTTTTCTAGGTTGAAGGCCTTGTCCTTGATCATGGTTCTAGGCATACTGACATGAAGAGACGAGCAGAGAACTGTTATATCTTGACTTGCAATGTGTCTTTAGAATATGATAAAAGGTAATAGTTATTCATGTTTGGCAGTGTCTGATCTTCAGTTAATTGGATATAAGTCTTTGATATGATGAAACTAATGTTTACACCTTTGTTCCCTCAAAAGTGAAATAAATGCAGGATTTTTCTACTCAAATGCAGAGCAAAGGGAAGCAATGGTTGCAGCTGAAAGGCGTCAGGTGGATGAAAGAGTGAAAAAAATCATTGAACTAAAAAGCAAGGTTGAGCAACTTATGAAGCATATTTAATTGATAACACGATTCAAGTGATATTAGCATATCAATTTTTTTTTTCTGATATTGCTAATAATTTTGATCATATGCAGGTTTGTACTGGTAATGACAACAATTTTGTTGTTATTAATCAGAAGGGTATTGATCCCCCATCACTGGACCTTCTTGCTCGTGCAGGGGTAAGTCATGAAGCATTTGTAGTAATAGTTATCTAGTGCATATGAGTAGTTTAATGCATAGAAACTTGGTATGTATATGCTGTATCTAGTTAAGCCTGTGTTGATAGGTATTTAACTATTGTTGCTACATTTTTATGTGCGTGGCATTTTACTTGCTTACTGTTGTTAATGTTTATTGCAAATTTCCCTTGGCTTTCTGGTTCTTGAAATAGCAGTATAATAACTTTGATATTTTATAGATAATTGCCCTACGAAGAGCCAAGAGAAGAAATATGGAACGCCTGGTTTTGGCTTGTGGTGGTGAGGCTGTGAATTCTGTCGATGATTTAACCCCTGATTGCCTTGGTTGGGCTGGATTGGTTTATGAGCACATCCTTGGTGAAGAGAAATATACGTTTGTTGAAAATGTGAAGAATCCTTATTCCTGTACTATCTTGATAAAAGGTATTGAAATGTGTACATAACTTTGCTAGACTTGTTTAAAGTTTTATTCTTTCTTTTTTAAGTAGCAATTATTAGACTTTTTTTCTCTGTTGTGGCCACAGGACATACATCTGTTAGCATGTACGATCTAATTGTTCCGGTGGATCACTCATTATATTCTTTAATGTTGCAGGACCTAATGACCACACAATTGCCCAAATAAAGGATGCTGTGCGTGATGGTCTAAGAGCTGTCAAAAATACAATTGAAGATGAAGCTGTTGTACTTGTAAGTTTTGCTCATAGAAAACTGCGATGCTTTTATTTGCTGCCTTGCCTTAATAAAATGATTTTCTTGCATTATATACAGCCTTACATGTTTTATGATAATGATTTGAAAATTGATCAAAATTGTTCTAATGAATACAGAGTTCCACATTTTAAAAAAAAATGATGCCTGTTCGTCGGAGAGCATAAAGAGAATTTATGCATATGACTAGGCTTTCAGTTTTAGCATATGTTTATTTTACTTCTGCAAGGAAAGTTGGAAACATTCATGCATGACTTGAAAATTGAGATGTGACTTCGTCATTCTGCACTGAAAGATCTACAATAACACTTGGACAGTGAGGCTTGCTATCTGGGTTTATTATGGACTGAAGTGTAAAATGACGGCTTCTGACCTTGCTTCTATTGGTATGCAGTCTCGTAGAAGGGGCAAGTAATTGTCGTTTATGTCTCTAAATAAAAGATACTTCCTTTCTTCTTCGGTTTTTTGGAATTGCAAACTACCTTAAGGGACCTAGGAAGAGAAGGGTGCTAAGAGAACATGGTCTGTGTGAATCAGTTGATAGCTGAAGTAATTGTTTCCTTAGATGCCAGTATCAATTTTAGTTCACATCTGGGAGTACTTAATTGAACATGTGGAATGTAATCAAATATAAATTCAATAAAATGGTGAACTGAAAGTCTTTACATTACACCCTGTGGCTAAAGTTTTAACAGGAATTCATGTGCGTTTGAATATGTAATTTTCTTTTACTGTGAATAAGGAATTGAGATCATTTGTTTGCCATTTCGTTGCAAAATGTTGCTGAAAAGTTCTTACTCGAGGTTTGACATCTTGCCTGTCCTTTAGGGAGCAGGTGCTTTTGAATTTGCAGCCAGAAAATACCTAATAAATGAAGTAAAGAAATCTGTGCAAGGGGTATAAAATCTCACCATGCTTCAATTATTTGGATTACTATTATTCTTTTGCCTTGGTTAATTTTATACATTAATGGTCTTTGTTAAATCTTGGGTCAGCGTGCTCGGCTTGGTGTTGAAGCTTTTGCTGATGCCCTTCTTGTGGTGCCCAAAACACTGGCTGAGAATTCTGGCCTTGACACTCAAGATGAGATTCTTTCCCTTACGGTAGTTACCTGTAGAACTCACCGTCCACTTCTGTTTTGTTTCTTAACCTACAGAAGTAAACTAATTTGTGTTTATTTGCATGGTTATTCAGGGAGAACATGACAAGGATAATATTGTGGGAATAAACCTGCCAACAGGGGGCCCCCTTGACCCCCAAATGGAGGGCATCTTTGACAACTACTCTGTTAAACGCCAAATCATAAACTCTGGGTATGAGAGAATAGTGTTAGCAAATTTTGTTTTTACAGTCCCCCCACCACACCCCCCCTCCCCCCTCCCTTCTAATTTTCCAGCTTTAACATGACCGCATTATAGCGGCCAGCAATCCTCTTCGTTTAAGCTACTTTGTTCATATGAATTAAGAAAACATAATTAATACAGTTAAAATCATAAATTTTTTTATATTGGTTTCGTAATATACAATCCACTCATTTCGTACCATTGCTAAATAATATTTGGAATTAATAAATTTTAATTTTTTCAGCAAGGATATGTTGGAAAGTTAATAATTAAATTATAATTTTAAAAAAAGCGACTTATAATTTAAAATGGATAAAAAGTAAATATTTAAAACGGATAAAAAAAATTTAATCTATAAGGGATGGAGTATTACAAATGAATTGTGTTCATTAAACGTTTCTCAAGTTACTCCAATTTTAAGCTTTTGACTTTTTTGTGTCATTTAGTGATGATGATGCTGCTGAATTTTGCAGGCCTGTGATTGCTTCCCAGTTGTTATTGGTGGATGAAGTTATTCGGGCTGGGCGAAACATGAGGAAACCAAATTAGAACTTACTGGGGGCCTCAGCATGTACTGCCTTTTTTTGCCTCACACAGATTCCTTCTGATTTCTCGGTGAGCAATGAAGTCTAAATTTCTTTAATTGAGGATGGTTGTGTTATCGGTATTTGTGTTGGGGGAATATTGGGGAATCATTTTCAGAAATGCACTCACAACGTTTATTTGTCCATCCGGCTATTTGTTTTGTTATGCCTGGGCCATTTTCCAGTAGTCCCTGCGCTAACTTTGCACCTAAATTTAGGGTTTAGCTGAATGGGTGTGGATTGGGAAGTAAAGATGGAATTGAAATGCGTTTCAAATGAAAATATAGTGAAATACAAATGTAATTTCATTTTGAAACACTTCTCATTAAATTTTGTTGTTTGTTATTTGGAAACTACTATGGGAAAAGATCATATTATCTTGATTAAAACGTTCTACATTTTTCTTCATTAAAGTTGTATATTCTCTCTATCAAATCCCTACCTCAACCCTCTACCACTCCCCTGCCTCCCTCCTCCTCAGCCCCTCATTACTTTAGATTGTAAATGATCGCTTATTCTCTTTCCTGCTCTTCCATTTCATCTACTACACATTCTTGCCACCACCATCTTACTACCCTCTTTGCCCCATAGCAATTTGATCTCCAAAATTTCTCATTCTCCTAAAATCTGGATAGAAGTAATCCTAATTGCCCTAGTTCACATATTGATATTTGTAGTTCTATCTAATCCTCTTGCTTTTTGCATCATCAAATGTAGGCGTGTAAATTTTTGGTTCGATTTCGAACCGAACCAAACTTGATTAACTGAATAATCAAACTCTATATTTTCTTAAATCGAACTGAAA
The DNA here is from genome assembly GCA_948266635.1 of Cnidoscolus chayamansa. NCBI lineage: Eukaryota > Viridiplantae > Streptophyta > Magnoliopsida > Malpighiales > Euphorbiaceae > Cnidoscolus > Cnidoscolus chayamansa. The sequence goes on along the minus strand of CAOGCB011252208.1, from coordinate 37,049 downwards.
TATTTTGGTTCAGTTCGGTTTTCACATAATTGAAAATTTCTGAGCCGACTTGCATGTTGAAGTTTGAACAAATCCTGCGAGCTGCGACTAGTGAGCAACTCGTTGTCGGTGAGGAAAGCGGCGAGGCAAGGGGCAAGGAGCGACGAGGTGAGGGGCGGCAAGGCTGGACTCACAGCCACAGGAGTAATGAGGAGGGAGCAACAGCGAGACATGTGTGACCAATGGTGGCGAGAAGTCACTAGCCAGGAGCGAAGAGGGGTCGCAATGATTGACGATCCATGAGCAACAATGGGCAGGAGTGACGACTGACGAGGGGAAGAAGAGAGAAAGAGAGGGTTGCACGATATAGGAGAGAGGGGAAGAGATCTAATTTTAGGTTTGATTTAGATTTAGGGCTAAGGGTTTATGTTTGAATCTAATTTAGACATGAAGTGAGTTTAGAAATTTAGATGGACTGAGCATAAGGTTCAGTTGATTTAATTTTTCGGTTAAATAACATAAATAAATTGAACCGAATCGAAAACTGAAATTTCTATAAAAATATTAACTGAACTAATTTGATTTTATTTAATAATCGAATTAATCAAATTAAAATTGATCAGTTCAATTCAATTCAGTTAATTGATTTGAATTGATTAATGCTTAACCCTAATCAAATGACCTTTAAACCTGCCCCTTCTCAACTTTGGTCTTGAATTGCTTTCCTACTAGATTATCAACACATGTTTCTAAAGAAGATTATGCATGAATTGGAATGTAGTTTTAATTTAATGTTTATATAATACAAAGTAAGGGAAGAACTTTCATTGTGTAGTGGTTATGACAATCATCATCACTAGTCAATTTTCAATATGGATAACTTCAATGGAGCCGAATGTTCATTTTACTTTTTTTTATTCTTGGAGAAGCTATCGAATTTTTTATTTAAAATAAATCGCAAGTTTAATTTAGTTTCAAAACTAAAATTTTCAATCTAAATTTCTTAATTTTTTTATTTATATAAAAAAACTTAAATTAAAAAATTTAAACTAATTTAGATAAAAAAAGTAAAAATAAGCTAAAATTAATTTTTCCACCAAAATTGAACTTTAATCCCAACTTCAAATGATTTTCGATTATTATTACTGAATAAAATAAATCACAGATCGCCATATGAGAATATGCATCGTTTGTCATATAATGGTAGGAGTATAAAAGATGATACACATTGTTCCTTTATTGGAAAGGGGGAGTAATGAGATTGGTGATCTTAACGAAAATGGAGTTGACGCGAGGAAATTTGAGAATTTTTGTTGTGTTTTATGGGTAGGGTAACAAAAATTGGAGAGAGGGGAACACAAATGAAGAGATGAGAGAGGGAGATAATGAGAGATTAATGAGAACACAAATGGAGAAACAAGGATGAAGTTGAAATTAAATAACTCTTCTTTCACCTTATACTACAATGTTCAGCACTAACTAGCCAAGTAAAAGCTAAAAATTGGATGACTAAGTAATAGTAAACGAAATTAAAAAATATATACGATATCTAATGTAATTAACAAAATTCAAGAACAAACTAATAAATAATAAAATAATCAGATAGCCCATAGTAATACTACAATCGATCAAATTTAATGAAAACAAAATCATTTTCAACAATTTCTTTAATTTTTGGTCCATTTGATGCACAAGGATAATAGCAAACACTACCGTGTGATATTCAAACATGGCACCGTTGGATACATGCATTACCATCAGCAAATTTCCATTTCCTCAAAGTACTTCAAGCAACATTTCTTGGCTCGAACTTGCAAATATTGTGAAATTCTGAAGTACCACCGATAAGGCAGACATTCCAAACAAAAAAATAAATTCCGATTGCTCCATAGTAAAATCTACTTTAAGCTCAAAGTTTGTAACCCATACCATAAGGTTCTTTGTAGTAGTCAATAGAAAAATCAGGGTTCAAGCTCGAATGCTATGCAAATGCATCATTCAAAAGGCTATACTGGCATTACACTTGCACTTCAAATGCTCTCCTGGAATTATATCATCATGGGAGAAACTTAGGTTCTCACAGACCCCTTGCCATCTTGTTGAAGCATGTATTCTTTCTTCATCTCTTCCAAGACAGCATCATTTGTGCTGCCAAAGAAAAGACACGATGATTTAGATGCATGAATTATGAAACTCAAATATCTCAATTATGTCCTGGACCATTGTACTTTCCTTTGATATTTGTATTCCATATGGTAACATATTTTCGCTTTGATAGTACTTCAATGGAACTTTAACAATTTGGGACAGTGAAAAAACTAGGTCACTTTAAAATGCAGATGAAAAAGTTTAGATAAGCAGCGCAGTCCAACCATCAATCCTATTGACTTCATCTTCATAGAAACATAAATACTTCTCATTCCTGATTTAGTGTTAAAAGGGATTCACATGATTTCATACTTTCACCATTCACAAGGAGATATATACACATATGTCCGTATGATTTTTCAGCTCAGTTAATTCAGTTAAAAGAAAAAGAAAAGAAAAAAAAAAACTAACCATACCAACTGAAGTTTTATACAAACATTAAGTTTGTTTTATATTATACCTATGCATAAAACCATATTTTTTTTCCCTCTAATCTGTCATTTCCCTTTGTCTGTCACGCAGAGGCTCAAATCCCTTGTTTCTCCCCTCAATCTTGTCTCCCCTCTCAATGGATATGCTCTTCTTGTTCACTAACTACCTCCTCCTTGGGCTCATTTTTTTTTCTCGTCATTTTGCCTTCCATGCAAACTCCTTCCTCCTTTCCCTCAACCTTCCTCACCTTTAGACTCAAGAGACCTCCATGGACCTGCTTTTCTCTATGTTTCTCCTAAGTCCCATTCAAACACATTATTTGGCCTTTGCCATGGCCACAATGCATATAGCAACAGAATCTACCCTTTCATTATAGAAGTTACCCACCAAAATCTAAGTGACCATACACAACAAAAAATCTACTTAATTTGCCAATATTGTTGCTGGTCATCTTGCCTTCTAGCAGTCCCAAAATCAGCCCTCGCAATTCCATCCTTGCCAGTCACCTCTTCTCACTGCCTCTGGGTGTTTTGAAGATTGAAGTGGCTTGTCTTTTTTAATATATGACTTTGAAAAACGAAGTGGTTTGGTTGTTTAAGTTGATGACTGGTAAGCTATTTCATTTTAGAATTTGTTTTTTGGCTTTTGGTTGATGAGGAAGAGGCAGTATCCAAAAGCAATGAACTGAATTAAATTGAGCAATTTTGATTAGATACAATTTGATTTCTGCTGTATGTTGTTACCGTTTCCATAATTTTAGATTTCATTTTTTTGGTTAGTTTAGTTCAGTTCAAAACTGGTCATGAATTTGAAAGATTATAGATAACTAGACTACAGTAGCACCTTTCCAAACATCGATTGTACTTTGTTAATAATCTCCATGCATCTGTATTAACAATTAGCAACAACTATTTGATAATTTCAAGAAGTTTATGTCACTAAAACTGGGACTGAGTGAGTACACATATGGATTACAAATTACTATATACACAACAATCAAAAGAAACTTCCGATAAGTTCATGATCTCATGAGTAAGAGGTGAAGAAGCACTATTAGAAAACCCCTAATTCTCAATTTGACATTCAAAAAAGAAGATCTCATATACATTTAGCATCAAAGGAATCCTTTGTGAAGCAGTAACTAAGCTCTTCGAACTCCAACCTAGTCATTGTAAAAATGACTGCATAACAATTCTAAATACAATTGAATCCTTGTAGAAAACTTTGACTTAGAATGTTAATCAATTTCCTTACTCAAGAACACACCACCAATTCATGGTCGCTCTCCAGTATGATGCACTAGTTGAGCTCCTAATTGCAAATAATACTAAAATTGGTACTTTCAAATCATACTAAATTTTTCTTATGCATTACAAGGAAAACCACTCAGCATGCTCAAACTGAAAGGAAAATATATAAAAATATAACTTACAACTGCAGCATTTAACCCCAAAAAAGAAATAAAGAAAAAAGAACACAAAAACAAGAGAAGAAATCAAATGGGGATGTACGTGATTACAGGGAAAAACTTACTACTGATGTAGGCAATCATTGAGTTCTTTAGCCTCTTTGCGACACTGCCAAACAACAGAAAGGGTTCTTCCAGCGGCACATTGCGCGTACTTCGAAGTGAACTGTTCACATTCTTTAAGTGCTTTCTGCTTCATTTTGCTTCTTAAAGCTGCAAAATGCAATACAGATCCTTTTCATTTCAAGCCAACAATCCAAGGATCATAATACCATAAACGTCTGAACTTTGGATCCATTTTCCCTTCATTTGTTATTTTCATTTTTTAAAAAGGAAACTCAAAATTCCAGGAATTAAAGCGGGGTTTACTAGGGTTTATCGAATAGTGACAGAACAGTACCTTCTTCGACTTTCTTCTTCACGTGATTTTCGCGAGCTTCCTGTATGTAGCCCATCTCGTAGCCCTTCTCTTTTAAGTCTTTCGGCAACAATGTCGAGAAGCTAATTGTCGATAACCATGGACTTCCCGACGTGCTGTTATTGCAGAGAGAGAGATCAACTGAGTTAGTTTGCGGCGGTGTGGACTGGCAAGTCAGATATAGGCCCAGCCAGCATCCATTTGACATTGGATCCGGGCTTGGAGTCCAAATTGAAGCCCATGCATTTTTAAATTTCAATGAAAAATTTTATTAAATAATATAGCTTTATAATGCTCAATTTGCAAGTCAAAAAAAGCGCGTGAAAAGAACCCTAATAATTGTGATTACTCATTCCTAAGAAGTGTCAAAGAGAGGCCCACGAGGCACAAATAGGGTAGGATCAGATGTAGCCCGGTTCAAGGCCCTTTCTAACATACGCTTTTGGTGTTTGTGTGTGGGTGGTTAGGGTGCGCTGACGGGTCAATTACTCCTTGTTTCCTTTCCACTGGATCTCCGCCACCCACCACTTGTCTCCTTCCTATTGGACCCCTCTCCTCGTGACCTCCACTTTTAAATATCCTCTCCTCTTCGCTTTTCCACCCTCACTTTGACGAAGGAGTGACGGCTCTTCATCTATTCATCCCTATTCCAAAATCTCTCCAAGGTAATTCTGTTCCTTATCTTTTCTTTTCTTATTTTTTTCTTCATCTCAGTATTTTAGATCTCTGGATTTGTTTAATTTTTCTTTAACTTTCTTGGATTCTTTTATTTATTTCTGGATTGTATGCTTTGACCTGATTCTGTGGATGTACTGTGTTTTGTATTCGATCTATGGTGATTTTAGCGATCTGTGATGTTTCTTTGATGTGTACCTTGTAGAAAACTTTGATTCTATTGAGTTGGTGTTTATGTGTCTTCGTTTTAGTTTGTGATGCCTTCAGTTACTGAGAAAGTAGGTTGCGGATAGGAGAGGGGCCGGGATGGGGAAGTTAAAGGGAAGACTAGCTTGCCTATTGGTTTTCATTTTTGTTTCCGTGCAAGGAATGCGACTTTGTTTTGTTAGGGTGATAAGTCAATGTTGGAGAAAGTAAAGGGATTGATTGTTGACTTTTGTTTTGTTTTTTTTTTTTATATTATGTATGGAGTTATTTGAAAGAAAAAAAAGCAGTTCCTCTAAATAAAATATTCTTTGTTCTAATTTTTTTGGAAAAAAGGAAGAAGAATTAATTATTGAGTTAGAATTTTAATTTTTGTTATGCTGTCACTTGTGGATTTCTCTTACTTTATGTATCTGACCTGATTTCATAATGAAATTTAAAAGAAACAGATCAATTTTCAGAGTGCTGCGTGGTTGTTTGGGAATTTATTGATGAACTTCTGCTTGTTACTCCTATCTTGAAGTAGCTCTTGAAGTGTGGTTGCAATTGGCAATTTTTGGATTATTCTAATGATGTTTGTGCTGGGAATTATCATGCAGAAGTTACTTTTTAGTTTGATATAGCAACGATGTTGCCTACTGAATCATCACGTGAGGAAAATGTCTACATGGCCAAGTTGGCTGAACAGGCTGAACGTTATGAGGAAATGGTGGAGTTTATGGAAAAGGTTGCAAAGACAGTGGATGTCGAGGAGCTAACTGTGGAGGAAAGGAATCTTCTCTCTGTAGCTTACAAAAATGTCATTGGAGCTAGGAGGGCTTCATGGAGGATAATCTCTTCCATTGAACAGAAGGAAGAGAGCAGAGGGAATGAGGATCATGTCTCCATCATTAAGGAGTACAGAGGTAAGATTGAAGCGGAGCTGAGCAAGATTTGTGATGGGATCTTGAGCCTCCTTGAGACACATCTCATTCCTTCTGCCTCATCTGCTGAGTCCAAGGTATTCTACCTCAAGATGAAGGGTGATTATCACCGGTATCTTGCTGAGTTTAAGACTGGAGCTGAGAGGAAGGAAGCTGCTGAGAGCACTCTCTTGGCTTACAAGTCTGCTCAGGTGTGTAATCAAATACGATGTTGTTTGTTTGCCCTCACTGTATTTGCTGAACTCCTTTTCACCACTTAAATTCATTCACATTGTTATTGCTGCTGCTGTTAATTTTTGCTGTAGATTTTTTGTGCCTTATATGCAGTTGCATTTGTCCTTGTATTTTACATATTTATCTGTTTTAAATACAGGATATTGCTCTTGGTGAACTTGCTCCTACCCACCCAATAAGGCTTGGGCTTGCCCTTAACTTCTCTGTCTTCTACTATGAAATCCTAAATTCACCTGATCGTGCTTGCAATCTAGCAAAGCAGGTACCATTGTGTAACCTTATCATGCTATATCAATTAGTGTGCATGAATAACTGTGTTTGTTTGAAGCTAATATGTAATTTGGTGCTCTGTAATTTATGCAAGCAAGCCATACGATACAGACTGCCTCTTTTCAGCTCAAAGAAATTTAGGTTTATCTACTATTTTCTGCTTGATCATTCCCAAAAAAAAGTCCATCTTTCTCTATTGATAAACTAGATGTCCAGTGTCATTTTTTTGTATAGGTTGACCAAATCTCTTAAAGGTTTTGACATTTACAATTGCATACACATCAAGTAATGCATATATTGGCGTTAACTGCAATACTTATATCTGAACAGGCCTTTGACGAGGCCATTTCCGAGCTGGATACATTGGGTGAGGAATCATACAAGGACAGTACATTGATCATGCAACTACTCCGAGACAATCTGACGCTCTGGACTTCTGATATCACAGTAAGTGAACATGTTAGCCTCGTCAATACGTCTTAATATTTTTGTAAAAAAATGGTTTAGATAAATAGTTTTACATCCTTAGTTTGATAATGTTATGCATTTTGCATGTTGGAAGAATTCTTTTTTTTTTTTTTAATTTTCATATTTGGAATGAAAAAATTCAAATTCTTTAAGAAACTTCAAAAAGTTTTCATGTATGTTTTGGGAACAATTAATTTAAATTCTTTTTTTCTTACAAATAATTTTTTTCAAAAGAAGTCATTTAGTGTTTTGTTAGATAATTACATTTAATATTGAATATGGAATTGGACGATGTGATCTGGGTATGCTTAACGCATTCATTGATTTGATTTTAGGACGATGCTGGGGATGAGATAAAGGAAGCATCAAAACGGGAATCAGGCGAGGGACAGCCGCAACAGTGACGTGTTAAAATTCATAGGATTTATGTACTATGTACTTCGTTCTTGTGAACTCCTAGTAGTAGATAACATGTTCTTGTTGTTGTAGCTTGGATTGCTTAATGAATTTGGTAATTCTGAATGCTGATAGGCACTGAGGATTGAAATGTTCCGACAGATCATCAACCTTCTACTATTGATGACTTTGGAATGGAAGTTGGTATTCTTGCTGTTCATGTTCTTTACCTTGTGAATATTGTTGAAGCTAAGAATCCACCTCCACACAATTCTTATCTTCAGTTTGCCGTCTAATTATTAACTTTATTTTATTTTCGTAATCGTAATATATATTATAAGTTACGTAATTAATTAATAAAAACAAAAAACTGCTATTCTTAACTTTATTTTCAAGGATCATGTCATCATAATCGTTATTTGAAAGAAAAAAAAAAGTAGTTATTTAATGTAATGTAAATAATTATATTCCTGAAGTTATTTAGTTTTTGAGATTTAGTTGGAGTCGCTTTAATAAAAATAAATTAATTTTAAAATAGATTATAATAATTTGTCAAAATCTTAAATTATTCTTATAGTAAAAGAAAATAAAGTACATGGGCTTTTTTCATATACTCCCTTGGTCATTTTTTCAAATTTGCTTTGTCTAATTAATTTTTATTTCTATCAACTTGCTTATTTTGAAAAAGAGTTTGTTAAAAATACCAATTATTGGCTTGTTGAACAAAATAAGAAGGATATAGGTTATAGCAAGAAATGTACATGTACCTATAAAAAAAGTGAAGTGATAAGAATTATTCAATATATAAAAAAGTAGGTGTTTTTTGTGTTTGTTGTAGTAGCTGTGCACAAAAGAATATATATATATATAATTGAAGTTTACTAAAATGTGTTTGTGGAAGTAAAGTTTAATATTGATTTTAATTTATTTGATATTATTGGTTTTTGAATAGTGTTAGCTTTTTAAACTTGATGGAAAAAAGTGTTAATGAAATTGTGTTATTGTATTGGAAGTGTAAAGATAATATTATTATAATAGTAAAAATTAAAGAACAATATTATTATATTTTAAAAATTAAAATGTTAACATTACAGTTTATTATAATTATTATGTGTTGACAAAAAAGATAATAATTATTAGTATATTGTATTGATATTTACTTTTATTTGGTACGCGAATAAAGCCATGTTAATAAATAGTTTATTATATATTTATAAAAAAATATATATAAAAAAATATAATAGATTATATTTTAATTTTAAATATTATAACATTCAAATGCAAATTGTATTCCATTTTAATTTTTAATTAATTTAAATAACCATAAATGACCCGTGAAAGAAAAAACGGCAGCGTTTCAACTTTGCCGCTTCCCCTGCAGTGGTGAAGACACATTCTGCTGCTAGTCTACTGCCAAAATCCCCCCAAAGTTTGAGAGTCCAAGTCACGCCACTGCTTCTGTTTCCTTCGCCATGGATACTCACACCTCTCTTATTGCCTGGTCAGTGTGAATCTCTCTTATCTCCTACATGTTCTTCTTTTTTGTGCTTTAACTTTTTTGGAAATCTTTAGGGGCTCAGGTGAAGATGGCCAATTAGGAATAGGCAACAATGATGATAAAGAATGGGCCTGCGTTGTCAATGCTCTAGAGACCTACAAAATCAGCTCTGTTGTCGCCGGTAGCCGCAACTCTCTTGCTATTTGTGTCGATGGAAAGGTCCTTTCAGCATCTTCTTCCTTCACTATCTCTTCGAAGTCATTCTCCACACTTGTTTATGTTATTTTTGTGCTAGCTTGCTCGAATTTGACCCTTCTTGTTGCTTTCTCGATTGGTTTTATTAGCTTTTTACGTGGGGGTGGAATCAGAGAGGAACACTTGGGCACCCGCCTGAGACCAAGACTGAGAATGCTCCTAGCCAGGTTAAGGCTCTTGCCGATGTTAAAATTGTTCAGGTATTTCTTTTTGGTCCCTAACCTCCTTAATGTAGCTTACTTCTGGCCACTGGCTATGTAGTGAAATGACTGGTATCTAACTTCGGTTTTATGGTTTGTTGATCTCTTTAAGGCTGCTATTGGTGGGTGGCATTGCTTGGCTGTTGATGATCAAGGACGTTCTTACGCGTGGGGTATATAATGCAATTTTCCCTCTATTTATTTTGTTGTTTCACCGTTGCTAACATCATTTAAATCAACAAGAAACTACATAAGTCCCTTTTTTTCATGTAATAAGTTACTTTATACCATAAGGATGCTATTTTAGTTGTACACTCAATATGCTAAAATGTCTCCTAATTACTGGCCCTTAACAGTCAAAGCAACCAACCACACCACCAAAAAGAAAAAAAGAACAGAAAAAAGGTAGAAACTAGAGAGCTAAGAAATACAGAATTTTACTTCACTATTCTAAGCAAGTTATTTGTTGTTGTATTGTTGTTCATTATGTGATGGTCTAAATTGCATGAAACACAATGCCATTACCTTTGCATTATTTCCCCCCTTTTCATCGAAATGTATTATTGTATCTCTGAGTTGGTTATGGTCTGTTTATTTGTGTCAAAGTTAGTGGTAATTCATGAATATGAAGATGTGATCCATGACATTATGTAGGTGGGAATGAATATGGGCAATGTGGTGAAGAACCTGAGCAGAAAAATGACACTGGGAGGCCACTGAGACGGGATATAGCTATTCCTCAGCGCTGTGCACCAAAGCTGTTTGTTCGCCAGGTGATTTTATTTTTTTGCAAATGTCTAAAAATTATCAAAAGCATTTTTTTCTTGTTTTCCAAGTTTCCAACTATTTAAATAGACAGTTTCAAACTGAATAGTTCTTTATGGTAATCTGTAGTAATAAAAATTGTGAAATGTCTGCTGAGGGGTGTGAGTTTACAGTCATCAGCCCCTTAAATGAACTTCTATATCCTGAACATTTTCCAATGAAAGCAAATGCCCTGCATACTATTTTGGAAATTTTCTTTCAGGTCACTGGCAGTGTTGCAGTAGTATGTGTCTTAGTATTCTTAGAAAAACATGACTTAGATTTGTGTGCAACAAGACATTCTGTGGCTCTAAATTTGTTTTAATTTGGTTATCATTGATGATGCATTAGGTAGCTGCTGGGGGTACTCACTCTGTGGTGCTTACACAGGAAGGACATGTATGGACTTGGGGTCAACCATGGCCTCCTGGAGACATGTACAGTTCCTTGACTTGTCCTGAAAACTGTTTCAAAATTTTCTGTTGCTAATGTTATATCCTTGTTACCAACATCTTGGAGTTTCCCTCACTAATTTTGGCACTTTGCCGCATGCTTTTACGACAATCTTTTGGTTGCATATCTATCTCTAAGTGTGCCTTTTTTTTTGCAGAAAACAGATATCTGTACCTGTGAGGGTACAAGGCCTTGAAATGGTAAAGGTCATTGCAGTGGGGGCATTTCATAATTTGGCTCTTCAAGAAGATGGAACTTTGTGGGCATGGGGTAATAATGAATATGGGCAACTTGGAACTGGGGATACCCAACCCAGATCACAGCCTATTCCTGTTCAAGGGCTCTCTGGTCTCACTTTGGTTTGTATTACATTGGCCAATGGCTTGCTGTTTGTGCTGTTTTTATCTTCCACTCCATTGGCCATTGGTAGTTAGCTTAATGCAGTTTACTTTATCCTATTCTGTAATTTATGAAGTTAGATTTCCCCAATTTGGTTACCATTTTTTTCCTGGAAATATTATTCTCTAGATTATTTGGTGACATGCTTGAAAAGATTCAGCCACTTGGAAATTTTCTGAGAATGTGACTGCAGATGAAATTTGGTGTATTCCATTTATAATTCCTTATCTTGCTTATGTTAAAGCTTCAATTTGATGCACAACTGGGTTTTCAGTTTGTGGCATGGACTCCCTTTCCTTTTTTCATTGGTCCCTTGAGGCATTTCTTGGGCATGCTTGAAAGTTAAAACCATTAATGACCCAGTTGAGGAAGCTAAAGTTAAAAAGCTTGAAATGAAAACAAAAATTAATAGGTTAAGTGAATTATCCTGGCTGGCTAAAGAAGGCATCACCTTGGGATTATGAGTTTATATTTTTATTTCAACGTATGGCATTTGTTTGTATTATGTGTCCAGAACTTATTCCACAGGCAAGAATGTGAGTCTTCTGAAGCTTTTATTTCATTGAATCTTTTATGGCTTGCTAGTTTGAATTCTTGATTTTGATTATTAGTATGTCTTTGGGTGATGAAAAAGGTGCATAATTTCTGTGAAGTTGGAGATTATCTGCTTTTATTTAGTTTCCTGATAGCCTTTGTCTTTTTTTTTCTTGCCTAGGTTGATATTGCTGCTGGTGGATGGCATTCTACTGCACTAACTGATGATGGAGAGGTGCTGGTGCCTTTAATTATGTTAAAAGGGTGTCTGCGGTTAGGTTTTATTTGTGTTTATTATGGTTGGTAGGTGCAACTTCATCTATAGTGGAGAGTTTTATGATGTTCTATATCTAAATTCTGAAGGTCCCCTTGTATAATTGTTGGATGGCAACAAGGTTGGATAGGAGCAGGGGGTCGATGCCCATCCTTATTCCTGGCCCTAAACAGGGAGAAATACTTCCTATCACTGTTCTGTCAGAGAGACCCGTGCACCCACTTGATTTTATTTCTTGCCTTTTCTTTTATGTTAATACTTTTTCCAGTTTTTACTATAATATCAATGAACATACCAACATATCAGTCAATAAAATATAAACATGAGTTCTGCAGTATGTATGTATGTAATATACAGTGGATCTCCATGGTTTATTCCCTGTCCTTGCCAGCAGATAAAAAGGTTGGGAATCCCTGTCCTTTTTGGGTGAACCTCTGCAGGTAATAGGGAATCTCAGGCCCACTTCCGTCTCTAATATTCTTACTAAATCAGCCGTAGAATTTGAATTAATGATTTTATTTACCCGTCTTAAGACGTGAAGTTTCAATATTTTTTGCTATCTTGTCTTAAGATCTTGTTCTATTTTAGTTTGACTTATTTTATATATGCATTTTCTCCTATTGCATTGAGCTTAATTGCCACCATTCTTCAATCTGGAACTCAGACTGCCCTATGATAAAATCAGATGAGCATTAGATATTGGTACTGTGTTATTTCTCATCCTTTTCATTTCATGTTGTGTTATTTGACCTCCAGTGTTTGCATATCCTGTGCAAGTGGCCAAATCTGGCTGTCTTTTCCTCTTGTGAATCTTGTATCCCTAGATGACCTTTGAGTTGTGAATGTTTGCAACTGAGAATGAAACTTATGTAATACCCTTGAATATATTGCAGGTGTATGGTTGGGGCAGAGGGGAACATGGGAGACTTGGATTTGGAGATAATGACAAAAGCAGCAAAATGATGCCTCAAAGGGTTCATCTTCTAGCTGGGGAAAACATTGTTCAAGTACTGGCATGGATGGCAATAGGAGACTCCAAGTTTTTATATTTTTCATACGGAACATATTATTTTCTGCTTCCTTGAGCTAAGCTTATCATTTCAATTAGTCAAACTAATGTTTCTCAGAGGATTGCAAGATAAGATTCAAATGTGAAATATAAATGAAGTATTTTGGCACTAGGAAACTTATAGAGAATAAAAAGGAAGCCTGATTTAGGTCATTGTTTCCATATTGATAGATATTAGGTCATAGTTTATTGGAGATTATGGCCACTTAATAAAACTTCGTGTTCATTTAATAGCTAGTTTGTATTACAATCTGCATCCTTTTAGCGTTCAATTTTGAGGGTTGAGCTATTTGCATGAAGAGCATGTGCGTTTATTTTGAAATGCATGCATCTGGTCCCAAAGTTGTGGGGTCTGCACTCTCCAACTGGAAGAGACCAGGACGTCGAATATAATTTAATTCCTCCAAATGCCTTCATTTTCCCTTCTTCTTTAACTGTTTGTGATCCCAGTATGCTGCAGCTTATTTTGTATGCATTACAACAAGTGCAATAAAGGTTAAAAAAGGAAACTCACTTAGAACGTTTCATCGTTTTATTGATGACCCAGGTATCCTGTGGCGGGACTCATTCAGTTGCATTGACACTTGATGGACGAATGTATTCAGTAAGTTGATTTAGAGCTTACAGTTATTCCAATGGCATGATCATTTCACCTTTCTAGGTTGTCTCGATACCAGTCCTTCATTTTCTTGTTGTAGGAATTCATCATGTTTAGTTAATATGGTTCCTAATATTTTCGCATTTTACATCATTCCTTTCCTTTGTCATTCACATACCGATTCCTAACCCCCAACCGGAAAATGAGATGTACAGTGGATTTAGGCTGATCTTATATTTTTAGCACTCACCTCTTGTAGATGGAATACTGCCAGTTTGGTTTAAAAATCAACATAATAAAAGATCATCTGTTAGGCAAAGGCCCAAGCCAGATAAGAAATCTGGGTGGGATGGGGGAACGTCTTACCTCCCTCCACCCCTCCAACCCAAAAAAGGGGAAAAACACGCTGTGAATTTCATTCCACATCAGTGCAGTCATGGTGTGCTAGGAGAATAACACAGAAGGGAGTAATCAGTTCCCAATAAAGAGGATGCTGCTGTACTCACCGTCTTCTATCTATGTTTCAACTGTGATGTGAACTGAACCTGAATTGACCTGTTCAAACCTAGGACTGGGCCGCGCAAATGGTTCTGGTTCATGAAGCGAACCTTAACCATATACTAGCCCCCCACCAACAACTAGAACCAGGACCAACCTGTTTCAATTTTGTGAAGTATGTTGGTGGATTTCGTTCTATTTGTTTTCCATATAGAAACTAAAAAAATGTACCATAAATCTAATTTGTATAAAATTATGCATTCCAATATATAAAATATTAATATTGTTGTAGTTTTAAGAAATTTTGAACTGGGGCCGAATCAGAACTGGAATCAAACCAAAATTAATTTGAAACATAACCATTTCAAACTGAAATGTCCAATGAGTGGCAGTTCCTGCCCATGGCTGGGCCTAGTATCTATGTGCAGAGACTAAGCCTATTGCCATTGCCTAGTCATTTGTCAAGGCCTTGGCAATTATTAATTTTAAATTTTATTTTATTTTTTTGAAGTTATGTAACATATTTATTATGTTAAAGTTGAGTGGTATACGGCTTGGTTTCTAGGGTTTGTGGAAGAATGTCAGACCAACCCAAATAATTAGGTTCAATAATATTGCAAACTAAGCCAACCAAATAAATTGATAAACCATTAAATTTGATTCAGTTTGACGAATGCCCTAAATAGACATGAATGTTGTGGAATCATTTTTCAAATATTTATATATGCCAACTGATTGTGCTGGCAGTTTGGTCGAGGTGACCATGGACGACTTGGATATGGGAGGAAGGTGACAACTGGTCAACCGATGGAAGTGCCAATTGACATCCCACCTCCCAGAAATCATGGAGGCACTGAAACTGAGGGACATTGGGTTGCTAAACTTGTTGCTTGTGGAGGACGCCATACTCTAGCAATAGTAGAGTGGCAGCAGACTCGTGGATCAAACTAGTTACTAAATAATGTTACCTTAATGTCCGATTTAAGGGAAACTCTTGAAAATATTAATACAATAAGAATTCGGATGAAAGACTCATATGATTTCATGTTCTTGATATTATTTCGGTTCCATATTAGAGAAGTTATTCTGATTACCGACTGTTTCATTGAATTTTATTGCTGCAGTCATCATTCTATCCATAGCTTTGTAAGACAGCCTTGTTTCCTGGGATATTTTCTTTTCATTTGTCTAGCGACAACCTAGCTTTTAGTGTTTATGTGTTATTGTATTTTAGTTTTTTTTTTTAATTTTAATTTGCTATATTACAATCTCTTAAAAAATTATTTTTACTTGCAAGTTTACAAATTACAAATCTGTAAAATTACTCACAGTAATATTATTATTATTTTACCCTATTTGTATTTTCTCTTATTTAAATATTTTTTTAATAAAATTAATAAATTAAATCTAATATGATTATCCCATATCCAAATTTATTAAATTGTAATTTTATTTCTTTTTATTATTTTTTAAATTTTATCTATTAAATAATTTTATTTAAGTGTTAGTTGTCTTTTATAATTTTAAATTTAATTTTTAATTTAATAATTAAAAAAATTCTTAGATCAAAACATTAATTAAATAATTATTTTTAATTAAATAATTTCAATTTATTTTAATAACGAAACTTCTTCTTTTTCTTTCTTTTTTCTTTTTTTACGTCACTCTACTTAAAATAAACATAAATTTAAAGTAAACATATGATAAATAAAATCTATCTTTGAAATGATGATGAATAAATGGTCATTCTTAATTGTCACACTCTTTTTTTTATTAAAATAATTTATTATTTATCAGAAAATATTTAATTAAACAGTATAATTTCTTGAGTTTTATTAGAAATTTAAAGTCTTTTGAAATTTTGCTTAACCATCAAATCACATATTATTGTTATCTTAACACTTTTTTCACTCATAATAGAGTAAAAAAAAGGTTTTATCAATCTTATTTGAGTGGAACTATTAGGGTGAAATAAAAAGAAATAAATGATATATTATATACAATTTTGTATTTTGTATTTTAAAATTATTTAATTAATGATAACTATAAATTGAGATAAATTTAATTATTTAATTTAAATTATAGTTTATAATTATTTTTAAAAGTATTGAGTATAAATAAGTTAATTAAACTATCTTGTTAATATAAAATTTTAAAAGTAATAAAACAAAGTATAAATTAATAAATAATATTAAATATAAATGCTATTTTTTTTTATTGAAAATGATACTTGTTAAATAATTATCAGTAATAGTTAAAATAAGAAGAGAAAAATAGAAATGTGATTTTTTGAGAGGAGGACAGAATAATAATTTATATATTATGAAACCTGCTTTCAATTTTTTTATTTTTATTTTTGACATTGGAAATTGCTATGGAGTTTGAATTCATTTAAGTAATTGAAATCTACATGCAGTTTTTATACTAAAATATAAATATTGAAAAATTATTACAAGACAATGCATTATATGCATTTGGCATTATTAGCAGCGGTGCATGTCGTATCGAAGGACTCTGCGCCTTTGGGGTGGGTTTGGTCTTTGCTTGTGTGTTCGGCCTATGGACCTTGGATTGCCCATTTGGTATCAAAAGGTTGATAATCTCTAACTCTAAGGGACCTTTCTCATTTCGGTCTGACAATATAAAAGGAGGAGGTAAATCACGATACACGACAGCCTTTTAAATGAGAGGTCCAGGGGCCCAGTGCGCACAAGAAGCCCACCTAAAAAGTGAAACTCTCACACTGCCGCTGTCGAGACTCGAACCTTGACTCTTTGGTACCAACTATACCATCCGAGTACCAATCGTACTACACCCGTGCGGACTTGTACGGCTCCTTATTCTAATGGAATGTATATTATGGAAGAAAAAAGCATAGACGAGTGTTTGGTTGTTTCAGTTTTAAATTGAATTTAATTAAAATATATAAAAATATCAATTTGAATTGAATAAAAAATTTTAATTTAATTTCTATTTAATTTTATTGAATTTATTAATCAGTTTTTTTATGTAATTAAATACATTAAAGTTAAAAAAAATTAAATTAAATTGAAAAAATAAATAAAATAAATATTTATTTAATAAATTAATCGGTTTAGTTAATATTTTTTATTTAATTTAAAAAAATAAATTAAATTTTTGAAAAAAAGTTTGAATTAAAAAATATGAATCAAATTTTAATTAACTCAAGATTTATTTAATAGATAGATTGATTTAATTAATTTTTTTATTTGATTTTAAAAGGAAAATAGATTGAATATTTAAAATAATTGAATTAAAAATATAAATTAAATTGTAATAAGATTCAAATTTATTTAATAAATCCGTTCGGTTCGATTATTTAAATTTTTCATTTTGTAAAACAAACCAAATCAAAAAATCGAAATCACATATAATAAAATATCGAATCAAACAGATTGAATCAAAAACCAAATCAATAAAATCGAATCGAACCGGATCGATTCGATTTTTTCAGTTGTAACTGAAAATTGCAAACCCCTAGAAAACAAACCCTATTTTATTATATGTTGAGCCGTTACTGTCCGAACCAGACAAAATAGAGGAAAGACATATATATATATATATTGAAAAAAGTTGGAAAATGAAGCCCTAAATCAGAGCGGCGCTCCACTTTACCTCCAAAAATCCAAAATTCCAAAACCATGAAATTCATTTCTTGCCCCTAAGAGTTTTCTGTATTCTCAAATATCTCCCGCCATTACAGGACTTGAGGAAACCATTTGTTAAACAAATCGAAAACGCTCGGACATTTTTCCGATTATCACTCTCTATTGTCTTTGATATCCATATCTGCGTCTTTTTACGTTTCGGAAAAGCTTACGAAAATCTGCAGCAGCAGTTATGGCTGTTACTTCTTCAGATGCTGATTTGAGTAGCGAAGTTTTTGTTCAAGCGGAGAAGAAGGGTCGCTCTAGTTGCCCTGGAGTTCGCGTCATTGGAGGCAGAATATATGATTCTGAATATGGGAAGAGTTGCCACCAAGTAATCCCTCTCTTTCTTTTCAATTTTGCGTTTTCATTACCGTTTCTTTCTTTTTCCCGTTAGGCTGACGATACATACAAGGAAATTCAAAGAATCCGAAGTTTCGAGTAATCTTTTGATTAACTGGCCTTTTTATTTTACTAAATTTCTAATCATTTAGTAGTCTTGTTTTGGTTCATTGTTATGTGGGAAAATGAGAAGCAAAGTTTTTTTATTTTGAAGCGTTTAGTGCTTTTTTTTTTAGTTAATCACTATTTCGTCATGGTATCGACCTTAGTTCCATTTTAGTTGATGAGAAAATGAGGTCAAATGAAAGAAAGTGTTAAAATAGATGTCAGCTGCGTTGATCCCACTGGCTTTAACCTTCTAATGGGTTCTGGATTTTATGTTAAATTTATAAATTTGATCTTTATTTCCTTTACTTTCATCTATTTAATTTTAATTGCGTGGATTCTTCTTTATGTTAATTGTTGAAGTGCCGGCAAAAAACAAGGGATTTTGCAGCCGGGTGCAGGAATCAGAAAGGAAAGAAGCAATGTCCCATTAATTACTGCCATAAATGCCTACTGAACAGGTTATATTTTGTTGCTTAGTGAATTTTGTTGGATGTTCTCCACATGTGATGTTGATCGAAATGTGTTGGTTCATACTGCTATTAGGTATGGAGAGAAAGCTGAAGAAGTGGCGCTGCTTGATGAGTGGAAATGTCCGAAGTGTAGGGGCATTTGCAATTGCAGTTTGTGTATGTAAGTACATTATATCATATTCTGATGCTCAGTGTTGCTAGTTGTATTGCTCGTCCTCTTGATGCATCTAATGGAATAATCCTGTTTCCAGGAAGAAAAGAGGTCATAAGCCTACTGGTGTACTTGTGCACACAGCCAAGGAAAATGGGTTTTCTTCCGTCTCAGAACTTTTGCGGGTTAAAGGTGCTGAAAATTTTGGCATTGATAGAGTTGCAAAAGACGCAAGTGTTTCATTGGAGAAACCTGCTTCCACAAAGGTATGCATGTTTACTAATTATCGAGGCATGTTATATGGTTAGGCTGCTTGGTTGATACGGTTCTTGTTCCTGATTGTATAAATTAATTATTTTGACTGATGCTTTTCACAGGAGTCTACAGTTGCTTCACCAAAGAAACCAGGAAAGGAAAACTCTATTGATGGGAACAGTGATCTAATTGAGCATTCTCAGAATTTAACACCAGAGAAATCTAAGAACATGAGCAGGGAAAGGTTACCTGAAGTTAATAGCATCAGGGATGATGATGATGCTAGTTTGGTGGAGAGTGATCAGACGAAGCCTAGAGTTGCTGAAGAAGTTCATGAAGAGAACAAGAGTGTTGTGGTAGAGAAAATCACGTCTAAGACACAATATGAGGACATTCCTAAGAAAGAAGTAAAGAAAAATGGAAAGGATGAAGATGTTATTGTGGAAGAAAAGAAATCCAAGAAAAAATCTCAAGATGTCAAGAGCAAACAAATTGATGAAAACATTCCATTGCCTCCAGCCATCTGCTTAACTACTATAGCAGGAATTGAGTTACCTAATGAAGATGTTGGGGATGCATTGCAATTCTTCGAGTTTTGTTCTGCTTTTAGTCAGGTACTATCGAAACCAAACAAATTAATGATGAACCAAATATGATATTGTGGAAATCTCATTAGACTTTATTATTGATTGGATGTTGTGGCTCTTGTTGAACAGTTGGAATTTTCTTAAATCAATATTTTAAAAGAAAAATCTATCTTCATCTGTTATTATATCTTATGTTATGCATTCAATGGTGGCTTTGTTTTGGAGCTACTTTATAGAAAACAATCATGGGTTCCATAAAAATAGACTTTTTTTTTTCATTTGTTCTAAATTATAGGATACTTTATCTTTTAAGAAATGGTAGTTTATTAATTAATTTACTAATATGCTCCTATTTAATATGCATTTAAAATTTACAATTCATTACTTCCTACAATAATTTTAATAACGTAAGTCATTTATCTTAATGGAGCAATGTGAATGTAAATTATACGAGGATAAGTCTAATTAAAGTTAATTGCTTTAACTATATTAACTACATTTTCTTAAACTATGTGACAATAAGTAGGCCCATCTTTATGTGATGAAAAGAGGATTAAAATTTTGGTCAAAGTTAAATTTGATGTATTTTTGTCATAAGAACTGTATAACAAGTGAAAATCTTCTAAACTCTTTCCAAATGACATCTAAAATGATGCTTGTGAAAAAAAAAAATACCTTTTTAGCCTTCCAACCACAATCTTAAATGGATCGGGTGAACAACCAACTGTTAGGTTGCTGGGGTTATTGGTCTATAACTTAATTTTGTTTATCCCATGTCTTTGCAGCAATAACACCAACCTCTATTTTTTCAAAAAAAAATTATGTGCTTGCTTTTGTATTGTTTCAATTTGTACAAAGATCAAATGCTTCAATAACTGAAATGTTGACTTGTGCATTGATATTTATTATCATGCTCATTGCTTGAGCACTTAGACATGTCGTCATTATTATTTTCTGCCATCTTTTGTTTATTTATGGTTAGTTTGTCTCATCAGGTTCTTGATGTCAAGAAAGGACAAGCTGAAGCTATTATTAGAGAAATAATATTTGGCCAAAGAATGTGCCGTTCAAATTGCTCATTATTAGTGCAGTTTCACATCAAAATATTGTCCCTGATACAAGAAGAGATAGGAGAAGAGTATGAATTTCTTCCAGTATATATTTGTTCACAACTGCTTTTGCTTTTGTGAGATGCAATTGTGATATTCTGTGGTTTTTCTTGTTCAGATTTGCACCCGTAAGTCCAGCAAATGGCCAAAATTCATGGCTGAAGGCTCTTGGGAAAATTGTCTCTAAGTACAAATTTATGTCATTGGAATTCCCTTCTGATTGTTTTGATACTGGTGAAGGATATGATAACTTGAGTACTTCAGAAAAGTTTAAACTCCTGAATTTTCTATGTGATGAAGCTCTTAATACACAGTAAGCAAGAATTTGGAAATCCTTCTTTTTATAACAAGGCTCTTTATTTTCAATTTGATTATTTCTAAATACGAGATGCTTTGATCTGATGTGTGTTTTTCATATATTTTTAGAGCTTTGAGGAGTTGGATTAACGACCAAAATTATAAATTTGTGGAAAGAGAGAAGGAAGCAAAAGAAAAGGTTGTTGCAGCAAAAGATAAGGTATCAAATTGATGTAGGGTGCATTAGTATCAATTCATGGGGAGAGAAAAAGGGCCTCAAAGGGCAGCAATAATACAGCAGCTTTGATAGCAATTGTTTTCTATTTTGTTTGAGATTCATTATGTCTTTTATATTCCTATATTATTTGGACTTCCTATTTAGCTTTACTATTATTTTTAAATTACTTTTGGAAGTACTTTATGTTATTTATGAAGTTATTTTATAAATTCTACTCTTGTTAGGATTAGTTTATTTCTAGTTTGGTAGTTTTTTCTAAATTAAAGAGTTCTATCCTATTTAATTAGGAGGGTCAAAACTCTATAAATACCTTAGATCTACATACATTTAGCAGTTTTTTTATGAAAATAAATTTCTAGTAGAGAATTTCTCTTTGCTTTCACTCTCATGTGTGAGTGTGTATTATGTTTGTGAGCTTCTCGGTGCGCCACGTGGTATTAGAGTAGGGATAATCACCCTAATCAAGATGACTAACCTTGATGGGGGTGGAAATAGTGATGTTCTCGCGACAGTGCTCGGAGAGCTAAAGTCTTAAATTATAGGGATGAAAAGTTGTGACGATGGGAGCAATGTTTGGAGAAACACATGAATCTCAAAGACGCTTTGAAGAAATTGAGATTCATCAAGGGATGGTGCAACCCATGGTGACCATATTGATTGCAAAATTCCTGCACATAGATACTCCATCCACAATGAGGATTATCAAAGAAAAAATGATATTCCTTATTTCCATGTGAATCTAATCATAGAAGAATTCTTAGAGTAGAGCACACAAGTGGATAAATTCTTCAATCATGTGTATATAGCATCTAAAAAACAAAATTAAATTAGTAGCATATCGAATAAGAGCAGATGCTTTTGAATGGTGAAGTGACTGCAATCTAGAAGAGCATGAGAAGAGAGAGGACAAGTTCGTATATGGTATACTATGAAATATTAGTTGGAATACGAATTTCTGCCTCTAGATTATGAGAGAATCTTATTTCAAGAAAAACATAATTACCAACAAGTAAATAGACTTTCTAAAGTGGAGGAGAAGGTTTAAAATAAATGAATGCAAGGAAATCCAAATCAAACAGCCATCAATAAAAAGGGAAGAAAGAGAATATCAACTTGAAGTTGAATCCAAAATTCAACTTGAAGTTGAGGAGACTAAAATTGAACAATCCGAAGGAGAAAATTTGATTGACTTTCCTTTTGCTGTGGTAGATGATATAAAGTTTGAAGAGACTATTGTCGAGAAAGAAGAAACTTCAACCATAGAGATGATGGGAACTCAAGATTTATCGAACTCCATGATTTCTACTCTTTCTATTGATGTTATTTGTCTAGGTACTCCTAAGACGATAAAAGAATATTTTGAGCTCTTCAATACCATCTTGCTCAATTCTCCGAGGAATATCTCATTAAAGAAATCAATGGCATGTTTATCCAATGAAAATTCTCATTCCCTTACATTTTTGAATTTGAGAAAGAATTTATTCCAAGTAGGGGAGGATGATATTTGGTTTTTTGGACAATATTTTGGATCGTCACAAGCAACTCTTACTCAAGGATGAATTTTTTTCAAGTGGGGGAGTATGATATTTGACACGTATCAATCAATGTTATTACAGGCGCTAGGCGAGGCGACCCCTCTTTGCCTTGCCTAGCAACCCTTCCTTACTTCGCCCCAGGCTAGGCAAGGCCTCTTTTAAGAGACGAGCGGCTTGCCTCACTTAGGAATATATTATATAACTATGCTAACTAATTGGAAATATATTTTTATAATTATATTAACTAATTAGAAAGAGAATAATGTAATAGTTATATAAATACCTACACAATTGACTCTTTATATATGTATATCTACACACACACATGTATATACCTATAATTATGTTAATTAATTAAGAATATATATTATATAATTATATTAACTAATCAGAAAAATATTCTTATAATTATATTAACTAATTAGGAAGATGATAATTGTAAAGGTTCGAAACCTTGGATTGCTATCGATGCTCCGATAATATTAAATACACCAAAACCCTAGTAAGCCTATACATCCATATCTTGTTAGGTCTTGTACAATATGAACATTAAAAATATCCATACGAGACATTCTACAAACATAATGAGTTAGAAAAAAAATCTCCATTACCTCCATCATGCAACCCACAAAATATACATAACATGATACATGCCTTACAATAGGAGAACAACACAAGTCTATCTCTAAACCTTGGTTTTTACTCTGATTGCCTTTTATCCTGTATAACTGGGGAAAGGAAAGGGGATAAGCTACTAGAAGTAGTGTAGTGAACACATACAGAAAAACATATATAAATAGATTTTGTGCTTCATGGATGTATCATATCTCAAACATTTCATAGAATGTGTTTTTTTTTTTTTTGTCACTAGTGATCTCCTAACTGATCCATTAAGTTTGTATCCACTTGAGACTAGAGACTAAACTATTGATAAACTATTCTCCAAAAGCACTCTATAAGATACCCCTCAAACTTCCATAGACAATTGAAAATATGGAATAAAACTTGTTAAAATTGGATGGGCAGGGGACTTTCGGTGGCCAAAAGTCAAACCCAACCTCTAGCGGTCGAAACTCATTTCATACAGAATTGAATCTCAAGTTTAGACAGCACCTTTCGACCACCAAACTCAAGTGGGTGGAGACCAGTTTCGACGCTAAAACATTCAAACAACACTACCACTACAACACAACTTGACACATTAACAAAATCAACATTCAGGGGATCGAAAGGCTCAATTCTACATTATCAACCATTAGAGTTCAAGTAACTTTTAGTTGAAGTACTAATCTTTTAGAAGATTTAAAATTAGTAGAATTCAAAGATCCTTGGAGAATTGCCAAATTTTCACTTGAGGGGAAGCAAAAGCTTGAATAAAACTTCAATCTAGCATTAACACCAATCAACATTAGATGATTTCCATAAAATCCCTTGGTGTAAAAACTCACCTTAAGAGTAGATGGCTAGGCCAATTTTAGATTTTTACCCCTGATTTTTCTCATATCATAATTTAAATATATTTTAAAAATATTTAAAAGACCTCTTTACTCTCAAGTCACTCTTTCGGCCAGATTTCGAATATTCCACGAATATTCTGTTCGAAAATTAAGATTTAAGTGTCGAAAATTTACTGAGTGTTACCATAATATAATATTTAATTAGAGAGAAAATAATATAATATTTACATAAATATCTCCATAGTTAATTTTATATATATATACAAACACATATATATACCTATAACTATGCTAAGTAATTAAGGGTATATATTATATATTTATGTTAATTAATTAGGAAAATATTCTTATAATTATATTAATTAATTATGTTATATTTCTATAACTTTATTAAATATTTAGGAAGGTAATAATATAATATTTACGTAAATATCTACATAGTTGACTTTATATATATATATATAATTAGGCTCTAGCGCTTCATTTCAAAAAGGACCTCACCTTTCCTTGTCTCTTGCCTTAGGCAATAAAGTACCTCGTAGCCTTAATCTTTACTATTATTTTTTAGATTAGTTTTGAATGTATTTTATTGTATTTAGGAAGTCATGTGTGCGTGTGTATTAGGTTTGTGAGCTTCATACTGCATCACAAATAATTCAAAAGGCATATTCTGGCTTTTAAATTATGTTTTTGAATCAACTTCTATTGTAAAATGGACCACCATTTTTTTTTTTTTTAATTTTGTTACAGGAGAAACATTTGAAACAGAAGATAAAGGATGAGGTGGCTAAAGCCATCGTTGCAAAAAATGGTGCCTCCTTCTCATTTTCTGAGCATGAAGCTTTAATGTCACAGATAAAGAAAGAAGCTGCTCAAGCTCATGCAGAAATGATGGAGGCTATGGGGATGGTCCCCAAAAGTATGGGACTTCTAATTTTTCTAGTTTTTTTGGAATATGAATATTTTTTTTTGCATCTATTTCCCTAAATTTTAGTGGGGGTGAGCACTTTGATTCACCTTTTGGGCTTTTTGACATTATCTTTGTGGTTTGTCATGTAAGCTACTTAAAATGCTCTTAGGTCATATAAATTAAGGGAACTTGTGAACCAGATGAAGTAATGCATGTCATTTGTATTTATGGTTCAAGACGTATTTATTTAGTCTATGTAGGCCTTCCTTTCAAATTTGAGAAGAATTCGCATCAAACTTATTATTGAAGATCAATTTATCTTATTCTGAGAAAATCGATTACTTGTTGGCTGGATTCTGTATGGCCATCAGATTGTAAATGGTATCTGACCCGTCTCTGTATGATGTGATTAGAGAGACAAAGATCTGATGCTCTTAGAACAGACCCTATCCTAGTGGATGTTGATGGTCGCACCTTTTGGCGACTAAAGGGCTATAATAATCAACCAGATATCTTGCTTCAAGGTATGCTTTGTTTATTTTGATGTATGTAAAGTAAAGATGCAAGTCTGGGTGAAATTTTCTTATTTCTTTATAGATTTTGGGAGCCGGAGTTCATTTGCAGTTGAGGAGAAATGGTTTGCCTATGATGCTGATCAGGAACAAGGAATTGAAAAGTACATGTCCTCCTTCAGGTACACATCACATACTGACTTGTGCATGGCATCAGTATCTTGTTCCTCTTGGCAGTAGTCATGCATCAAAATCAGTAAGCGAAGCATAAAGTAACTTTGTTGGACGCACGCTTACCTATTTGAATGTCTTTCTTATGACAACATTTTCTGAACTTGAGCGAACAATGCAATAAATTTGAGCTGTATTTTATGAAGAGAGATGTTAGAGTTAATACGTTTACATTTTTTATTTTTCTTTGTGGACATATGAGCATTCAATCTCTTTCCAGGACAAAAAGGTTTAAGATTCCTAAGGTTACTGAAACCCCTTCCTTCGGAGACGTTGAAACAAACTCGAAGGATAGTTTCACTGACTTGCCATCTTCATGTGCATAATTAGAGGTAAGAAATTGTAGTTTTATGTTTGAGTTGATCTCTAAACAAATTTAAACTTTGAAAGTTGATGGCGATTTGTTCTTGTTTTGTTTTGTTTTTTTTTTTTTAAATCTGAAAACAGATAGAAGGGAAAATTCTGAGACTTATCTACCATATACAGTGGCATCATTCAAATTCTTCAGATACTGAACCTGCAAATATTAAGTAATTGAGAAGTTGTATATGCTTCAGACATGGTGAATTTTCACATTTTGTGGGGCAGCTGTAAATTACATAGTTACATGTATACATGTATAGCCTATTAGAGAAGACATATCAGACACACATGGTTTCCTTTGCTAAATATGTATTTGCTACCTTTATGAGCATTTCAATTTGAAATGGGACATGAAATAGGAATTAATTATGCATCTGCCTTTTTGTTGTTCGAAATGACAAGGTCTCTTTCTTTTGCCTTTTCCTTTTCTTTTTAGAGAAAAGAAAATGAAAGATGGAAGAGAGAGTGAAGTATGCTTGTTTATTCTTCTTAAGTTTGTCTTCTTTCATCCCTATTTCGACCCTCCATGGAAGGGAGTGGCTTATACATATATATATATATAAAGCTAGGTAATAGCACATTTTTAGAATCTCTCTAAATACTAAAAACTTATTTATCTTTTTTTTTATTATTATTATTATAGATTTTGATTTTTTTTATTATTTTAATATTATAGATTTTGACTTTTAAGATTTTTTAGAAGCTTTTTTATTTTTTTTTATAAAATATTTATAATTTTAGCAAATTCAAGAAAAATGAAAAGTTTGTGGTTAATTGTATATATTATAATTTTATAAATATTTTTATAATAATAAATTACAAGTTAAATAATCAAAATAAAATATTAAAGAGGGATAAAATAGTAAAATACATAGATAAATAAAAATACCAAAATAATAAATATTTTATAGAAAAATAAAAATAAATTAACAAATTAACAAAAAATAAATATTTTATAGAAAAATAAAAATAAATTAAAAAATTAACAAAAAATAAATATTTTATAGCTCCTAAAAACTCTCAAAAAAATCAAAATTTATAATACTAAAATCATAAATTAAAAAAAACATAAAAAACTTAATAAATAATAAATAATTTAAAATTTTTATTTTAAAATTCACACTAAATCTATTTGTCTATAAATCTATTTGTCTATGTTATGGATGTAGAAAACTTCTGTTCATCTTGCCAAATAACAGGGTTGATTGGTTTTTATTCATTGAGTAATTGGCTTCATTTTATCTTGAATAATAAACTTGGTTTGTTTCCTCTCGTCTTAGTGAGTAACAATCAGCTCTCCCTCATTTTATCGAATAATGGACTTGATCGACTCTCTTTTGTCATGAATGTGGTAGGCTCGCTTTTGTTCTATCTGGTAACTGTCGACTCTCTTTTATCTTACCGAGTAATCGTCGACTTCCCTTTATCATGTCAAGTAATTGAATTGATCCAGCTATTTTTTATATTATCGAGTAACCGACTTGATTAACTCTCATTATGATTTACATTAGAGTGATGGAATTTCCTTCATGATGCTGAGTAACGGACTTAGTTGGCTCCGCTTCATCATGCTGAGTAACCATTGACTTCCCTTCATCTTATCGAGCAATGGACTTGGTTAACTTCTCTTTGTCATGATGAATAACGAAATCTACTCCTTTTCATCTTACAAAGTAAATGATTTGATTGACTCTCTTTTATCATGTCAAATAACCGAATTGATCAATTTTTTTTATTATGTCGAGTAATTGAGTTGATGTGCTTTTTCATAAATTATATTAAAGAGGCTAGATAAAATAATATTATAAAAAAATCTAAAAAGTTATATAACTAATTAAATTATATATAATTAAATTATTAATTTAAAATCCGGATGAAGAAGGGAATAGTTAACTAGTTAATAAATAAGACTTGGGAAATGTTAGATGATGGCCATTGAATCACCTGTTATAGGCGATTGCCTAATGGCCACATATTTGTATGATTTTTCCTTCATTCTTTTTCTATAGAAAGAGAAGAATCAAATCACTCTTG
Organism: Cnidoscolus chayamansa; assembly: GCA_948266635.1. NCBI lineage: Eukaryota > Viridiplantae > Streptophyta > Magnoliopsida > Malpighiales > Euphorbiaceae > Cnidoscolus > Cnidoscolus chayamansa. Next base: position 8,585 of record CAOGCB011252208.1, on the reverse strand, counting down.
TAGATATCTTTCTCTTTCCTACAATTAGAAAGTGTTTTAATGGTGTCTAATTGAATTGAATTATGAATTTAAAAGGTATATTTACCATATTATTTGAATCATTACTGAAAAAAAAAATTGAATATTCTAAAAGCCTTTGTGTTCCTCTAAACGAAGGATTGAAGATGTATGTATATATACATCAGGACATGATTAATAAGATTTACTATGCAACATGAGGACGAAATGATAATGCATGAGGATAATATACAAGTGCCAAGAGAGAAAATCCAAGAGATGAAATAAATGATCTCTCAAGTATCTGCTTTTCATTGTCTTCTTCTTGTGTCTGCTGCTGATAAGAAGTTGATTTTCAATAATTGTGATAGCTAAAAAATTTTTCCAAATATTCATTAATTTCTTTAGTGACTTGTACGAGTGTGTGAAATGAAAGAGAGAAACCTTTCCCTTCTAAAGCGGAAAGCCACAAACAAAAGCTCCCACGTGAACCCAAAAGCTGTCAGGCAATTTCCACCATAACAAACGAACAAACAACACATAACATCACTTGCTACTATAACCCAATAATAATAATAATAAGAACAAGAGTAAGAAATAGAAACAGACGTATATATAATCACCCCCCACCATATATGCCAATTCCACTATCTTTCAGCTCTGCCCATCCATGATTTCTCCACAACAGATACAAATCCATGCATGCATGCCAAAATCTCTTTCTTTCTGTTTGCGGGGGAGAAGGAATCTTGAAAACCCTCCAAATATTTCCCTTTTATTTTTAACATCCTTCAGGATTAAGAAGAAAGATATTCCTCTTTCTTGGTTTTTGTTTCTCTCTCTGCCTTTTTCTCATCCATGACAAGCACCCGCCCTGCATGCTGCTGCTGCACCTCCACATTTGCTCGTTTTCCTTTTTCTTTCTATCCTCTTTTTCGCTTTCTCCTTTTGTTGTTTCTTCTACTTTTTCCTTTCTTGTTTCTTTCTCTTCTTCCACCTGCCAATGCCATTCACATCACTGTGTCACATTAATTATTCCCATCGCCTGTGCTTTTCTGAATTTTATACATTTCTTATTATTTTCATTTGCTGAATTGGGAATGTTTTGTCACTTCATTGAAATGTTTCTATAAATAACAAGAAATACTTCTTTCTGCTTGCTTTCTTCTCATCCATCTTTTGAGTGTTTGTTTGGACTCGTCAATGTTGTTGCATTGAAGACATAAACAGGCACCGTATCCTTTTTTCAGGGGTTGTGACTGGTGAAAGATTAAATTATAATGGGACAACACTAGTACATGTTAAGAAACCAGCTGGGAAATAAAACTAAATATTACTGATATAATAATAACCCAATATAATGACAAAAGAGGGGAAGACTGCAACATAAAATACTCTTCGAGAAGTTAGTTTTGACTACTAATTGATTTATCTCAGCCATAAGTATCTTCTTTTTTCCTTTCTTTCTTCTTTGAGGTTTTATGTTTTATATGAATACCCTTTTGAAACAGTGTTCTGCAAGGTTAGTACCATAAAATTATGCAGACTCTTTTCGGTAAAAAACGCTTCTAATAGGGGATCATTTATGTAGTACCCTTTATCTTTTTAAAAGTCAGTGTGGTTCTAAAGTCAAACTTCAACTGCCTGAATAGTATATTTTCAATTCACATTATGATTCATGGGACTAACAATCACTAAGTTCCTCAAGATTTCCAAGACCATGTAATTGAGGAGTCACGATTTTCTCAATATGAGGTACAAAAATGTGCCTACCGCTGGGAATGGTACCCTAAGTGCAATGATGTGGAACTTTGAAGTGCAATGATACCATTATTTTTTAACCATCCTAAAACACATGGCTGTTTTATCCAAAATGAAGAAAGATACTGAAAACAGGCAGGGACTTGCAGCTTTCATTGAGAACCCCAAAGAAATGAAAGAAAAAAGAGAGTTAAAGCTACAATAAAGAGAGACGAGAGGTTGACCCATCTTCAGTGTGGCACCACGTAAAACAAAGAGGACAGAAATAAGAAAAAATATAACCCATAAATGAATCAAGAAAAAGAATCATTTGAAGGGTAAAAAAGATGGATAGTTTTCAAAAATGCTCTGCAGCTAGTTGATTTAAACTCCCAAAATGGACTACAACTTTATGTGTTTTTAGTTTTTTTACTTCATATTCTGGAAAAGAAAGAGAAAAAAGAAAAAAGAAAAGAAAAGGACATAGTTGTCATAAAAATGTTTCTGAGAAAACGTAGATGGACACAAATGAACGTTTGTACTCGAAGAGCAGGCTACTTAGAGGGTGATAATAACATACAAGGAATCCTTGGATGTACACTTGGGAGCACATGTACCCTTCATTTTGTTAGAGCGACCAATTCTCATCTCAGTCCCCCATATTGATAGGCATAATAAATTATTTGTATGGACAACTTGTGTCAAACATCTTGTTCTTAATTTGGAACATATATGCTTTTGTATGGACAAAGGGACCAGTCTAATACTATCACATAGTCCCGCACCTTGGAAGGGTACCTTGTAATTATCCAACATCAATCAAGCTATCGTATTTATCCTCATCTCGAGAGATTCGCCAATCAGCAAGCGAGAGAAAGATAGAAAGAGATGTGCAGGAGCAGGACATAAATGCACAAAGACAAGTTCCAAGCAGCTTTATGAAAAAGCAGAAAGAAGAAAAAAAAATGGCAAATATTTTTTAACTTCACTTTTTGGTTCTCGAGTTCCCTTATGCAAATACTGGGAAAACCGCCCTCATAAAATGAATGACCCCCAGCTAGCAGAAGCAAGGAATATGCAAGAAGCAGCACTTAATCATATCGCACCAATCCTAAATCTCTAATGCACGTGGATGTAGTCCTACCAAACTTCTTCAATTGTGATAATAGGCTGTGTGTAATTGCTTTCTTGAAGGAATGCTTGACCAAATCCTAACAGAAACTTGCCCAGAAGAGAAAGGTGGAAACAAATTCATAATCTGGAGAAGAAAATCTATCTACTGTGAATAAAGAAATGAGGATCATATATCCAGATCTCCATTCTCCAATGAGACAAAACATAATGTTTGGACTGGACCAATTAGAAGACAGTTCAGTTTTGTTATTTCTTATAATAAAAAGGGTTAAGTTTAATTGACCCTTAATTAGTATCTCTACTTGTAGTAAGCGGCAGTACTAGAAAACAAGAAAAAGGAACATAGTTTGGTACCTTCCCTTCAGCTCTCAACTTGTCATTACATTTAGGAGAATCTTCACCTGCTTCACATCTCTTCAAAGATCTCTCTGTAATAGGAGGAGTAGAGGAAGGGCTAGGGCTACTAGAACTAAGGTCAGGTGGTGTGCTTTGAGTCCCAACATCTCTAGTCGTGCCCTCCATTTTGTTTTCTACACAGACAAGCTTGATCAATAAATACGTAAAACATAAAACAGACATATGAAAACAGGGGAGAACCTTGAAGGGGAAAATGAACACAATCATCTGTGGAAGGCTTTGTGTGGACTTTCTTCGAATAAACAAGAGGCGCAGACATTGTAATTCTGTTTGGTGGGTTACGAAATGATCTCCCACTAAGTGTTTTAGCTGATAAACATTCCATTGGTACCTCCCCTGAAAGTGGGTTACATATATACTTCTCTGCTTCATTCCACTTGGAATTCAAAGCAAACCCATCCGGTGATAAGCAGTCCCAGCTGTTATACACAGCTCTTGCCTGCAGTGCTGCACATATAAAAGGGAAATGAAGTTCCAAAACAAGAAAAAGATGAAGTATTAAATATAAAGATCAAGGTAATTAATGCACCTTTGAGAGCAGTAGTGAAGGAGTAGGTTGATGGGTCAATTTCTTCTGAAAAAAGCACAAGTACCACAGAAGTTGGTTTTGCTTAAAAAAAATGGAAACTAGAAAAGAGAGAAAGACATGAATATATACAAAAAAAGAAAGAGACCTTTGAGAGAGTAGCCAGGAGAAGAAGCAGTGCTAGAGATGGTAACGCTTGATCTAAAAGACCTTGCATCTTCTCTGAAACTTCTGATATGGGATCCTGAAAACCTTCTTGATTTGGTGTTCTCGCGACTGATTTGAGCCCTCAGAGCCCATTCTTTGAGATTAAAATCCTGTTCCTCTCGTCGTCGAGAACCATAGGGAGATTGTTCCATTCCGCAGTTATCCATGAATCAATGAGTAGTCGCTTCTATCTTACCTTTTATATAACTCTTGAAAATTTAAAAAAAAAATAATAATAATAAATAAAATTTTGTCAATTTACTTTTTGCCACATCAGCATGACACCATGTGACGCTGCATTTCCATTTTTGTAAATAAAATAAAATATATTATATTAAATTTATAAATAATTTAATTACGTAAACAAATTAATAAAACATTTTTATATTCTGAATTGTTCTTCACATTCTAAAAAAAAAATAAACATATTCAGAAATAAATATTTATAGAAAAAATAATAATAATTAAAAGAAAAGGGTTTAGGAAATTAGTTGTGGATGTCGGAATTTGAAGGTTGGCAGATGCATTTTTTTTTGTGGAGGTACGTAAAATGGAAAGAAATTGCAGATTCGTACGTTCTTACCAAAGTGCACAGAAAATTACAATCGGCTTTTATATATATATATATATATATTAGTTGGTACAATTTTATTATTTAAAACTATGATTGTTCCTATTAATAATGTATTAGATAAATGATTTTAGTATTTTTCATAACCAATTGCTTGATTAATCCAATAATGGAATTGTGAATTTATTAATATATTTCACATCTAAAAATAACACAAGTATGATTTATTTGCTTGCGGTAAAAATGAGATATAAAAAAGAAAAAGAGGGAGGAATCAAATAGATAGTTTGGGGAAATCACATGTACACAATAAAAAAGATGATGGAGGTGGCAGAGGCACAGGATAACTAGAAATCAGTGAAGGGTAGTTTTCAAGTGGAGGATTGTTTGGAAGTTCTTAAAAGAAAATTGTGGCGACGAAACAAGGGGTCCATAGCTCTCTCTGCATGTGCATTGGCATGTCTTGTGACCATCCTCCTCATATTGTGGGAGCAGGTCCATCATGGACGTGAACTTTGTCTGATTGATGCTACGTAGGTTTCACTTGATAGTGGCTTCTGATACCTCCCTCTGTCCACCTCTTCTTCTTCATTAATCTCTAAAGTTATTTATAGGACTTCTCTCGCTAAGCCTTTCATAATTTTTCCTATTGTAACTTACTAATCCTTCTTATTACTTTAAATACATTAATCTCTAATGGGGTTGAATTGTTTTGCACACCCTAACTTTCAATCCAATTTCAACACTCTCTCAGGCCTTTCACAAACTGGGTTGCTTACATCACCCACAGCAACAGCTTGTAGCTGCCAGGGAAAATGCAGCACAGCAGACTCTTAATTTTTACACATGTACATGATGACAGCCTCTGCTCTCAATCGCTAATCCAATCTTAAAGACCAACACATAAGATTGCACTATTAGATAATATCAGGTAATAATATGCGGAAAGTGTTAGGTTCATCATAAACCACAAATATAGATTCTCACATCTCAACACAAGACAGAAAAAGCACAAGCCAAGCTACATGTTTATGTGGACAATAAACCCTTATGTTGACAGTTAAAATAACTGAATCATGTTTTGCAACACTATATCAACTCGACACGTCCCATCTTAATCTTAATGAACTTCCCGATTGGTTTGGCCCTCCGGTCAACAAAATGAGACATAATGGGAACTCTGCAGAGGCCAAATCAGATTAATCCATAAGCCTGCAGCAAATTTTCTTCAGCTCATGGAAAGCTGGTTGTACCGCGCAAGTGCCTTCAAGTTGTCAATTAGTCTTGGCTTTCAACATCCAATATGACAGCATCCAACTGCTTCTGATTTGACCTTGCAGAATTGAAGGGGTAAGAACAAAATATTACAACATAAACAAAAACGGAGTGATTACCAAATGGACCCTAAGATAGTAGAGTTAAAAGACTGAAGGTCTAGCAGTTTCAAGACCATGACGGATTGTTTCATATGAAGTCCATTTTGGTATATCAATCTGGTATGTGTACATAGAATACCAGATATCACATACTCAAACTAGTGTATTAATGCTTCTGGAGGCATAGTCACTTGAATCAAAAGGCCCTACTAGAAGATCTCAATATACATCAATAGAAATGTTTTTTTTTTTTCAAATGAAATAGTTTATAAATACTCACCATATGAGAGCATTGATCCAGGAATCCACAAAACCGTGACAATCATCTAACATGACCTGGAAAATAGACTTCCTACAAAACTAAGATTATTAAAATACAGCACCAAGTAACAAAATTTTAAATTGGAAATAAGAAATACACTATTAAATTCTCACCGTCAAAAAGAGATGCTCCAAGTAACTTTAGGGAATTGCATAGGCCCATATGGTTCCTGCTCAACAGGGAAAAACATCATCAAGAAAATTTCAGATTTCAGTTGAGTGATCTTGGCACTAAAGAAATTAAATTCCATCAAGTTACTTTATTAGATATCAGAATTGCTGCTTATTTTTGCAATCAACTTATTATTTGGACAAACTGCAATGGGGCATATAAAATGAAAAAAACAAATACTTGGCAACAGTACGCAAACAAAATATAGAATCTTTATAGGCACTTTTTTTTGAATCTAAAGTCTCCTCCAAATTGCTAAGATGGAGCATGAGATGGTAGACTTTGTCTAAGGTCATAAATCACAAACCGCAAAATAACAACATTATACTTCAGTTTGTTTTCTCTTCCCTATTACTTTTTAGATTAAAGAATCCATACTTTTAGAATGAAGAAAGATGAAGACTACCTTGTCCAAGAATCAGAAAGGAATTTGCAGCCAATGGAACTAGATCTTGTATCTTTTCACCAGCAAATATTGCTTGAATAACTAGTAGCAAATGAAAAAAAGTATAGTGAAACCAAAACAAAAGAAAAAGAATGAAAAAAAAAACCCGAAAATTTATGCCAGAAAGCCCCTATCATTGAGATGTTGATGTACTATTACTGCATAACACAAACATTCCATATGCTAGGTGATGATATGCAAGACTGTTTACTGATGATAAAGCAACAAGGAAACATAAGTTATGATCTTGAAGAATTAGCAAAAGAAGAAAGAGGCTCAAAAAAACCTGAGATTTGCATCGAATTTTCCCGACTCTCATCTCCATCATTTTTAATAACTGGATCCATTTCTGATGCTGTCATCATGTGCACCGAATGGCATCCATCTGATATCCAGAAAGTTTGAATTCCTACAGAATGATTGCATCATGGCAAGTTGCTTCAGTTGAGAACAAGTTGAATATGAATAGAAAAATCAGTGAAAAAGTTTTTTCCGTGCATAGAAGTTAAATCAGCATTAAATCTAGTAACATATCAAGTAAATTGTGAGCTTCCATTTGCTAATTTGAAATTTTATTGTATTGAACTTCAAAACTTGACATGAAGCTTTCTTGCCATTTTCATTTTTCAATCAATGAAACATGAAGGCCAAACACACAGGTTGGCCGGATGTTAAACATGCACATATTCCAACTCCAAAAACAAATTATTGAACATGCAACAGATTAGCCCTTGATTGCACTTTTGGGAGAACCCATCAACCCTCTGGTCACAACCATTCTTTTAATACATAAGCAAGTGAATCAAAATTATATTAAGGAAATAAGAAACACATACTTGAAGAAATATCAGGAAGAACGGCCAGCTTTTGCACTTTCATACTGTGAGGCAAATGCATCATGTGAGACCTGATGTTTGATCCACCAATAGGGTTAGACAGGAACAAGATATGTAAGTTCCCAGTAGAGTCCAAAATCATAAACTTCTTTGCAGAGAGTGCCTGAATGGAAACTGCTTTCACAGTTGATTTTGCGCCCTCAACCTCTTTCCTTTCAAAGGCCACGAAAAATGCATCCCCTTCACCAGAATCTTGCCCACATCTTACAGACCTATGCTTGACTGCAAGTTGAGAGGAAAATTAGCTCTAGAAGCCAGTTATCACTCAAAAACATCTTATGCATCTCCATGTGCATGGAAAAAATTCTTCTAGAATAGCTAGCAACTGCAGAACACAAGAAGCAACCATTAATCCAAGATATATTTCTAAAACTCAGTAATTCACCATCTAGATGCATCCTTGCAGATTATTCCAAAGGACTGCACCTTGTGTCTGCACCATTTCCTGATTAAAAAAAGTAAAACCTAAGGCCTAAAAACAATCTGTCAGAGAAAACTGTGATGAAGAGATGAACTTTGGACATGTAATTTGAGAATACTTAAAACAATATAGCTGAATTTTGTTAATGAAATCAAAAGAAACGATCATCCATCAAATACCCTACAAAATAGGAATATGTAAGAAAGAGCAATTGGTTAATTTTCAATATCTTAGGTTTGAAATTTAGCAAAACCAAATTTTTTAGGTAGAAACCCAAACCGACCTGAAGCAGTAGTTGAATCAAACAAACCAAAATACTTTTGGTTATTTGGTTTGGTTCAATGATTTTTAGTTTTCAATAT
>CAOGCB011251967.1:0-12138 GCA_948266635.1 Cnidoscolus chayamansa | reverse complement strand
AAAAAACAGTTATATTGACTTGGCTGGAGACAAACAAGATTTACACCACTCATTCATTAGATTATAAGTAACAATTACGATACATGAACGGCAACAGAAATCTCAAAGATTTGATTTCTTGCCTCAAATCAATCATCATGTAAGTCAGATTAGTACTATCAACACCAAGAAAACTGAGAAAGTTTGTTCCAAACCATGGCTCAAAAGAAATTGAAGAAAGAAAGAAACAGTTACATGATAGGTGTGTACATGTCTGCAAAGCCAAAATCAAAGCGGAAGCTCATCTAAGGGCTTTAATGTAGCAGCACTACCGAGATCAGGACTCCTGTACTTTTCATATGTTACTTTCAGATGTGATCTCCTTGCGTTTTTTTGAAACCCTAATATCATCTGGGCACAGTTCCTACAATGATGAATGAGTACGATTTTATTCATCAATAATGGAAAAGACTGCTAATATACATGATGTGAGATCCACAAGTTCAACAATTTGTCAATATTAACTTTGATGGAGCAATCAATTCTAGTCTGGGTTCCACAAGCTAAGGTAATATCATGGGAATACTGACACTAAAACATGGAAAATTTAACTATCATTAGGACTATATTCAGAGCTTGACAGTGCAAGTAAATAGCAAATAGATAAAAGACAATTGATGGACATGAATCTCAACATATAATACCTGAGTTGAGAGACTTGGTAGCGTGTATGTTTAGCAAGAAGAGGAGTCCAAGTTGGATCAACTTGCAAGGTACCCCGAGCAACATAGATGGCCGATGCACATAGCATCGAAGGCTTGAACTTCAAAGCTTCAAATTCAACCAAGCTCAGCTCAATGAGGTAGAATGATAGATATCCAAGTTGGGACTGAAAAAATTCAGAGCCAGAGTATGGCAAAATTAAGGGCTCATTTCTTCTTAAAGAACACAAAAGAAAGGGGGTGGGGTGGGCTGGTTGTAAAAAAAATTAGAGTAATTTAAAAAAATCTACAAATTACAAAGTAATTTCACATGCACACGTATCATTTTTCTAAATGGATGACTAGAAAAAAAAATTTTGAATTTTTGAAAATTTAATTGAATTTTGAAAAACATTTCTAAGTTGTTTTCTAATTCTTTTATAACAATTTATATTTTTCAAATAGAAAATAATTTTTCTATAAAATAAAATTATAAAATAATTCTTTCATAACTAAAATTAAATAATTACTTAAGAAAATTTTTGTTTACAATAATAAAAAATGATTATATGATTTTAAAATAAATGAATAACACATTAAAGATTTAAAAGTCAAACTGATTTTCCTATCTTCTAAACTTTGAACTTATGTTTGAGAAGGTTTACGAAGTCTTCTACGATTTATATTATCATAAAAGGGTTCATTTTCCTCTTGTTATATTTTGGCGAGGTTCAACTCTAAACCTCAGAACTTTCTTTATTTTTCTTTTCTTTTCTTTCTTCCACCGAGTGTTTATTTTTTTTTTTCCTTTTCCGATTCCTAAAGTTGGTAGCTTTAGCTTTTTTCTTCTTTTGTAAAACAGATACTGTATTAAAACATAGACAAAAGGAAAATATGTTTTTAGTATGTCTTATAAACTTTTTAAACTATTTGGCTACAAAAACAATTATAATATGGGAATTCTTGTATACCCAAAATTGGAAAATGATTTTCTATTTTAGCAAATTAACATGTTTTTTCTAGGTGTCCCATAGAATTGAAATGGAAACAAAAGCTTTCAGTGAAAACAAAAAAAAATATTTTCCACAAATGGAAAGACTGAAATTTGGTTCTCGGTTCAAAAAACTATCACGCTATCACATTTAAACATGTCTCTTGGAAAGGTTCTCCTAAAACCAAGTCACTTTTCTACAAATGAACACCTCCCGATTGTAAGTGATCCTAACGTTATTTCTCCACAATCTGATTAATCTGAATCTAATTGTACCTTATATTTTGAGATGTAACAATTCAAAAATGAGTCCAATTATTTGGACTGGTATTACTTGAGGGGATTTTATCAATAAGAGTTCATCAAAAACCAAAATCAGTAGTTATACATTTTGAAAGACAACACATACCTCTAAGTCAGTTTGAGCAGCCTTGAGAAACCTCAACATGAAGACATATGGGGTAGGTGCATTTAGACGAAACTTCAACTTTCTAAGAATAAGCTTCTCCTGAAAGCAGAAGCCAACATGCATTGTTAAGATGAGGCCAACTCCAAAATGCAGTGCAAATTTAGACCATCATCTTTCAGGAACAATTCAGATGCCTCTTCAATAAATGATATCATAATGCAACAGAAGGGGGAAAATGCAGAGCAATTTCATCTTAAACAGACAATAAATTCTAACACTTCAACTACTTCCCACACACACCCCCCGCCCCCACCTCCCCCAACCTACCAGCTTGCAATCCATCAACAAAAAAAGAGAAGAGAATCTGTTCTCTGTACCAATGTGATAATAATGTTTTTAAAAGCTTCTTCATTTTGCTGTAATCTCAATTCCCATCAAGCAGATTTGACAAATAGAAAAACACATACCATGTCAAGCATTTCATCTCTCGTGTATGATTGAGCTGAGACGCTAAGCAGATCTTTGATCTGGTATTAGACATGCAAAAAATGATGGGTGAGCATGGATTTTTCAAAAACCACATTTAAAGAGACGACTTACATAAAACCACGTCACATGAGATATCATTGTTTACCCTAGGATGCCAGAAGTCCTCATATTTTGATGCCAACAACAACGCTGTAAGACCTACCAATTGCATTTGATTCTTTTTAATTTGGACTTGTGAGAGATATTGATCTAATAATATGACCATAAGATAAAGTGTTTCTTGCATTAATTCAAATTTGAAATGTACCTGTAACCAAAGAGCAATAGAAATTCAGCATAGCAAATGAACACAGTGGTACCATGAATGATAGATCCAAAAGCAAAAACAGTAATAACAGAAAGAAAAGGTGCAGAAAAATGAATTCAAAACAGAAGTATACTTCAATTAGCCAGTTGATTAATATGCCCCGCATTTGAGGTGTAATTTCTGTCAGATTTGACATGTAATTTGCTAGGGATAAATTTTGTGCCTGCAATAACAGACCACATTAATAATGCAAAAAATATCAAAAGGCAGTGGTGTGAAGAGCTAAATAAGCAACATAGAAATAAGAAAGTACAACAAAAATAGACTTTCTATCATAATTGTTAGAGATCACAGGCAGCCAAAAGAAGAGAAAAAAAAAACAAAGAATAGCACGTCATCAAAGTCGAATACAATAACAAAGTTAAAAACACAGAAGTTGGTCAAAAGACTATTAAAGATAACATGTCTTATTATCTTTCAAAAAATGGTACACATTGAAGAAATGAGTTGAATTTAGAAAATGTGGGAACATCATTGGAGGTCAAACAAAGGAATAGGTAAACATGCACAGGTAGAAGATAGTCAGAGTTTGAAGATAGAATAAATGTATTAGAATATATGGATCTGCATATGATACACAAGTTCTATAGGAAAAAAGAAAGACAAAAAAAAACAATTTTCCTAAGGAGAAATAGATGAAATATTCAAATGAAAAGAGAAAATTGGAAATGAAAATATATGCAGTTTGTAGTACTGACAGATTAGATACTTTATTAATAGATGAATCTCATAAGCTAATACTCAACTAAGCCTTAATCCTAAACTAGTTGACTATAGATCCTTTTTCTATCTTCAATTATAAATAAAACACAAATTATAAACATTGAAGTGCAAACAATAAGGCATTTATTGAAAAGCAGAATATAAATAATGCAATAGCTCAAGGGTATGTGCCTGGATAGGTGCAGTATGGATTCTAGTTTCGGACAAGATATGTTAGATTTCTCTCTTTCTAGAGTCTTTGTTATTATTTTTTTCAAAAAGATCCTTAACTGGAGACATAAAGTGATGATATCAAGGCCCTGCTTGCAAGATCATTTTGATAGTTGGTCACGCAGTTCAATTCTTAACAACACTGTAATAACACAAATCTCCAAATGTGTTGGTGAGAGTTGCTAGTTCACAAGTTCCGTCAGTCCATATCCTCTTCGAGACAAGACCTGGACCCAGACCATATTCTCAAGATGAGACCCATATATGATATGAATTGGTTTTCGTGGATATAGAGGAGAGGTTGGTATTTAGTTTCAACAAAAAAAAAACATGAATGGGATTGAACCATTTTAAGGAGGTTTCTGCAATCCCTGGTATTAAATGGGATTCAAATTACTAAATGATCATAATTACTACTCAGAAGATGCAGAATTTGGAGTCAAAAGATGCATTACAGCACCTAGAGACATAATAAATGAGGGCATTCAAGACTAGTTGCCTACTCAAGCTAGTAAGGCACAGCAAAATCGGAAAGATGTGTAGAACAATGAATTTTGTTAAATAAACAATCACCTCTGAGAACCAATAAAACTGATAGATATCATCAACATATTCAGCAACTTCAAGTTGATTACAATTATCATCAATACATGGCACTTTTTCCTGCTTGATAACTTCACCACATTCCACTAATAACTGCAAAATAATGGAGGGAGTCAAATAAATTCACAAGAAGTGAGTTATATATTATTATATTAAAGTAGGAGCCCAACCTTTGATCTTGCCATTAATGAAGATGTAAAAGATCTTCGACGATCAGATTTTCTCTGGATAATGGCATCAGGTCTTTTTGCAGTTGGCTTGCTGTTACTGTCAAAAGAAGGTACTGGACTAGCTTCATGGGAAACCACCACAGGAATGTTGTCCAGAAGAGAAGATGTCACAGATTCATCTTTTCTGTCAGTCAAGATTGCAGCAGTGGATATGGATTTGTTTATAGCTGATGTACACTTGGATCTTAATGTCCTTTGAGCATTGGACACAGTGAGAGCAGTCTTTACTGTGGACTGGACCATAAATTACAAAAGAAAAAAGCAGTAAATGCCGCTGACAATAATAAAACAGGACTATCCAGCAGTAAGAAAATAATTTTATGCACAACAATGAGGGGAAAAGAAAGATTCTTAGGTATAGTGAAGTGTCATGTTAGCTGATTGTTTAACTACAGATAAAATAATGATTTATGAACATAAGAAGTAATTCTCAAGGCCAGTGCATGTTTACAAGGGTACTCAAAGTCATCATTTATGGTAAAGCCTTTGCTAAAGACATGTCTAGGAATAGGAGAAATGTTGTTGCCTTGCATGGATTTAACTACTACTTTTGTTTGTAGAATCCATCAGCCCCAGAAGTAGCAATCTGACTCATCCTAATGCAATATGGTACAATATGAAAGAGCACATGGAAAAAAATCAATCAAATAGGAAAAGTTATTTATACTACACAGTTATGACAGACAAATAAAGGTATGATAATATAATTTGGCCAAAATGTTTGTCTCAAACTCATGCAAGAAGCCATACAAGCAATTAGAGCAAATAATGGAGTTATGCAAATACAACAGACATGAATCCAAACTGGGATGCAAGGGAAAAGGAAAAAACTGAGAAGAAAAATAAGAAATGCAACATACCTTGATAAATTTTCTAGACCCACCATGAGCCTTCCCATTAGCTTGATCCCTAAGAACCCATGTTTCACACAGAAGTACCGATTAAAATCTAAGCATTATACAATTTATGACTCAAAAAAGCCAAAGAGAGTTTCTTAGCATGATTCATTGACAACTTCACTGCAATGTGGATAAAATATCAGAATTTAAGAGAGCATAATAAAAGGTAATTTCTACGTCATTATCTCAAAATCTCAATGATGTTATGGTATGGTTGTGAGATGTGAGATGTTAGACTAGATGAACTAAGAAGACATCATATGACTTATTGAAGACAAAAAAGATCTATGATGAACTTGACAATTTAAGATTCAAGTGCAAATCAGATATGTGATAGTCACTGTGATTTTTAATTGTTGTCTTGTATTATTAAGATGTGGGACTCAAAGTATTGGGAAAACACTAGCATACGATTTATTGAAGCTAAATAATGAACAGATCACAATTTAAGAGAAAAAGGGCAAGTCAGTATGTGAATATCATCTTCAAGTTGAGTTTGCTTTCTGATACTATAAGAATAATAGGAACATTCAATTAAGTTCAAGGTCGAATACTACAACTTATTCATGTGAACAAATGCTAAAGAACAAGTAGAAATATTTCCAAGATAGTAATTTACATTTAACAGAATGGTGATCATTGTTACTCACGTAGTTATGAAGCCATCACTCACTTTATTCTTCTGTAGATGACTCCTAGAAATGCTCACTTTTGGCACTACATTCTTACTTGTTTTCACCATATCTGAATCCAAAAAGAGGAGTGAATAAAAATGGGAAAAGACAATGCATACAATTTTGTCAGTTAACTGCCAGATGTGGAACTATGGAAATGTAAATCACTGCCACTTACAAGAAAATCCACTATATCTATTAGCTTTCCTCCCTGAGCCTTCACCATTTTTCTAAATTGGAAATAAAGAGAGAATAGTAAGAAAAAAACATAAAGGGCCAACAATTGGATGAACCCAAAATGAGAAGAAAGGAAATCAAGATAGTTCTAGATGGTAAGTAAGGATGCATATTATGCTATTACAACAACCTTTATATTACTTGTATTTGTCGGGTTCACTGTCCTTAACACTGGCAGAGACTTCCTTCAAGTAGATATGAATAACAAAATCTCACATCAATAAGAAATATGTCATTAGTTTAGCAAAACTTTAAAATAATGAGCAGATGCACAAACCTCACTGAAACAAATGAGTTCCTTGTACTCCTCCTGACAAGAGAACATAATTTAGAAATTTCTTAAAAAAACAAAGTTTCAGTTATTGCAGATTTGCCAAATATTTCTTACTAATAATTCAAGGCCTACATTGGAAAGCCAACATTTCAATATGGATAAGAAAAATAAAAATAAATAAGTAAAAAGTACCTGCTGTTATTAACAGTAACAACAGATTCACGGCCAGAGTTCTTGGTGTTTGTCCTCCAATCATCTGAAGAGGCACCTAAATCTTTAACACCTGTAATCCAAAACCAGTTAGTACCCAATGTAATGCTTAATCAGACATTCATGACAATGAATGCATGGTGAGTCACCTTTCTTTGTAGTAGGCAAGTTTCCAACTCTTTTACCTACAGTCATTCTTCCCTAAATTTAAAAAGGAAAAACACAATCATGATTTCACAATTATAGGGAAAAATGAGAAGGACAAGAACGATTGTGACTTTTTCTAGCCAATTTTGTTTCAAGTTTCAACGTTTAGCTAACATGATGCAGTGAAGCAGACAACCAGAGTTGTACAATAAGAGCCTTTTTTCCTCTTTTGCATATCCAAAACTACAAATGCTATTATTGTGTCATAGGTGGAACTTTTCTTGAAAACCATATGAATGTAACCAAGTTGCTTAATTAATTCTATAACTCAAATTATGTTTAAATAATTTAAACTTAGAATTCAGAATCACATATCCAGTTGAAAAATCAATGTTCTTAAAAATGAGATCCAATTTCTTTCAAAAGGAAAGAAAAGAAGCGGGGGAGAGTGGAAGGCTTAGTTGACTTTAGTAAAGTTGATGCTTGAGAAAAGCAATATTAGCTATGGAGGATGAAGGGAAATCATAGTTAATCTTATCAGATGCTTTTAGCAATAGGCTGCTTTAAATGAAAAGATAACCCAACAGAAGTATTAGTCATTGTCACATTACAATAACAACGAAAGATAAAATCAGTATAAACATGTTGTGTGAAAGAATTCCATCTTAGTTGGGTTTGCATACCATTGAACATTTTTTTGATGAGACATTCACAGTCCTAGATCTTGGACATCCTGTATTCCTATAAAGATAGATGATAAACAAGGACCATACAAACATTAATTGACATCAGTAGTAAGGAAACAGTTGAAAGACAATGAAAAGTAGAAACAATTCTTAACTTTATTAGCCTCTATCCTATACATAATTTGAATGTACCAAACTGGCAAGAACAATATTATTC
This sequence comes from Cnidoscolus chayamansa, assembly GCA_948266635.1. NCBI lineage: Eukaryota > Viridiplantae > Streptophyta > Magnoliopsida > Malpighiales > Euphorbiaceae > Cnidoscolus > Cnidoscolus chayamansa. Next base: position 4,092 of record CAOGCB011251967.1, on the reverse strand, counting down.
AAACATATATGCTTGGAAGAAAATGTGTCTCAAAAGTAAAGACAAGTAAATAAGGAAAAAGAGAAAGGAAATGATATGATAAACAATCCACTTCATAAATAATATGATCAAATCCAATTTATAAATACTTTAATAGTTTTCATACCCACTAGATAGGATGAAGAATGTGTCCTCCCTTTTCTTCTTTTTTTTCTCTTATTCATTTTCCTCAAAAGTCAGAGTGAGAAAGAAGAAGGGGTTTGTGCAACAGGCAAGCATAGCTAAATGACTTGGTTTGTCTTTCATAAAATCTTTTACAGAAAGTTTTAACAATAGTTAGCAACCAGTCAAAGTTGATAGTGCATCTTGAAAATTTTGAGAATAAAAATTCTCGGGAAATTATACAAAGAACAAAAGGATCCCATCATCCTATGCAATTCATGAACAACACACAACCATACAGTGGGCATAGCTATTAGCTACTCTTAGATTATAAAGAAAGTAAACATGCTAATTAAAAGATAGAGATATTCACATTGTTTTGGAGCCATCGAATGTAACATTCCTTGAGAAGCTGCTCTGGGTATTACTCACATCAGCCAGTGCTTTTCTTCTAGTGTTGAGATCTTGATTTACCAAACAGGTCAAATATAGAAGTGCAAGAATGGTAAAAAAAAAAAAAAGAAACATGTGACTCAATAATCAATACAGAAAATTTTGGCTTATAGTTAAACCATACCAGAACTAACAGTCTTGCCTTTGATTTTCTCTGCAAAATTTGAACCACCCTTCACATAAAAAGTTAGACACAACTATAAGAGTAGGTAACTAAAAGTGCTGCAAGTTTGAAGAAATTATTTGCATTCCCATCCACATTAGAAGTTAGAACAAAAACTAAGAAGCACCAATAGAAGAAAGAAAATGCATTTACCTTCAAATCACTTGAAGTATTTGGAAGAGCTCCTTTGTTAACTGGTACAGATGTTCTATGGAGTTGTATAGAATGATAACATTAGGAAGATATAGAAGACTAAAAGAAAACAACTATTTTTCTCCCTAATCTTCATTGAGTTAATGAAGAAAAACTGACTGATGAAAATTTGTGGTTTCCATACATGTCAAGAAAATAAGAAATAACCTCAACCAATCTGAGTGGTTGCAGTTTGTACAACTTTAATTGATAATAATCTTTTCCACGTAACATATAGAAGTACTAAAGATACAAAATTTCATATCATTTCCCACAGCAACATGATTAATAGTCTCTTTGTTTTTGTTTACAGACCCAGAGTAAGCAAAAGACACTATTAGATTGAACCATGTTTCAGTTAGTTTAATTAAGATGAATCTCTCTCTATTTTCTTTCTCTTTCTTTAAATCTTGGAAGTGAAAAATGTTAACACATAGATTTCCATTTCTTTATATGCATCTCAAAGTTCTTGTGAACTACTAATTTAAAAGTAAAGCTGTAAGATTGCATACCTTGCAGGCACAAGGCTCTCTCTAACAGATCTGCTGGAAAATATGATAAAATTTTTATCATATCCACCGTCAATGAAAAATACTTCCACAAAGAAGTGAAAGAACACAACAAAAATAACACTTACATGCTACCAACATCAGCCTTCGCATTTTCATTATCTGCATACACTTTAAAATTCCTGACAACTGCATCAAAACAAATATAAAGAAATTGCATTAGTTACAGAAAACATTCAAGAATGTAAAAATATAAGCATAATGGAATCGAAATCAATGAAACCTTTATCAGTCCTGTGACAGCGGGAATCTTCAGGGACACGATTGATGCCCATTTGAACTTTTCCCTAAAAAATTACAAGAAAACAAAGAGTCTAACCAAAGAAATTGAACAAAATTGATAAATGGAAAAATAAATCCAGTTTGCTGCTTATTTTATTTACCTTGGCAGCCACCATTTTTTTCCTTCCCGGTATGTCTTTTCTTTTTTTACTTAGCAGCTGATTGCATTATCGGAAATGTTTTGCTCGCTTGAATTGCTTTACCAAGTATCATACAAAACCAAAAAATTCAGCATTATAGCATCTGCCTCTAGCAACCGCGGAAGAGTAATATATAACATATGAAGTCAAAACATAAAACGTACATGAAGTCTTTTTTTTTCTTTCTTTCTTTATCCAAGGCCGGATTGACTAAAGTGATAGAGAACGCAACTTAAGAAAAAAGGGGAAATCTATAAACCCTAATCGCTGCCCTAAAGAAGCTAATTCATCCATTATTGAAGAAAAAAGCAACAGATGCATAATCAAATTCAGTAAATCCACATGTAAACATGGAATAGCATTACGGAAATCAAATTAAAACAATTTAAGTATAAAATTGATACCTTGACAGACGGGGTCTTACGAGAAATTGAGTTTTTCACTTGAGCGATCTTTAGAGTGTCTCTAAAGATCCAAATTCCATATTTGTGTTGCAATGCCCGCTCTTCTGCTTTTGTTTCAAAATTGTAGCGTATTTACGTTTATACCCCTGGATCACTTCATTCGTTTTGTTTTATTTTATACCAAATGGTCAATTTTACCGTTACATTACGAAAATTCAATTTATCTATTTTAAAATTTTAAATTAGACTACTCATTTCAGTTTAAATAAAATTTTCATATGAATTTCTTAATTTATTGACTTAGATTAAAAATTAAAAATCTTATTTATTTAATTTAAAAATTAAAAATCTCAATCCCTTGATTTTATTGATTTTTTAATAAATTAAGCTTTATAATTAATTTAGATAAAAAAAATTGAAAACAATAAATTTTAGTTTTAATCCAAATTATTGAACTTAATTAGATGTTGTTTGATTTAATTTTTCGACACAACTCATAATTATTCAAACAACTAATTTTCAGTAAATCTAATATATCACTGTGAAGTGCATTAATACTATTTGTAAGAAAGAAAGACATAACAAAATAATTATGTCATTTACAAACAGTTGAATAATGTGATAGTAAGGTACAAGTACCGGATTGATGATTTGGTTAATCAATTAGATGGAGTAAGTTGCTACTTTAAGTTAGATCTAAAATCGGGCTATTAGTAGCTATGGATTTAAAAAGGTGATGTAGCCAATACAACATTAGAAACAAAAAATGGGTATTAGGAGTTCCTAGCAACATCGTTTGGGTTAACCAACGCTCAGCGCTCAGGGATCTCATGAATAGAGTATTCAAACTAATTTTGGATCACTTTGAGATAGTTGTTGCAAAGGTTTTAGCGGTCGCTGAGGCATGACTCTCATTGAAGTGAAAAAGGAAAAGTCATTATCCTAATTTTGAGGAAAATTAGAAAAAACCATTTTATTTTATTTTAGATAAGGCAATGGAAAACACTTCTTATTAGAGATTTTGAGTTTAGAGATCTTGTACGCGTAGGGGATGTGTTAAGCACCCCACATCGTCCCTAAAAAGATAGGTAGATTTAATACAGTGTTTTTTTGATAAAATCACATCATCAACAGGAATTTAATTTATGATGTTGTTCCCTTATTGTTTGACTCATAACAAGCATCAAATGTTCATTGGGGAACACATTAATAATATCTCACTTTATTGAGATGATTAAATACGGAGGGTAAATAATATGATCTCAAGTGATTCTAACTTCATTTGAGTTGTTTTGTATTTTTGAAAAACATTTTATAAAATTATTTTACGATAGAAGGCTTCCAAGTTTGACAAATGGACCGATCTTAACAAAAATAAGTTTATTAAAGAAACACAAATTTCTGTAATGTTGCTTGATTTACCTGCAAGTATGCGGATTGTAATATAGTAATAAAAAAATTGTTTCCACGAGAAACAGGTTATGTGTCACATATACTTATTAAGGCCTAGAAGATTAGGTGCTTAAAAAAAATTAAAAAAAAATAAAAGAATAAAAAAAAATAATAAAGAATAAAAGAGAAAAGAAAAGTCTATGCACCCCCTGACTCTTTATTTATATATATATATATATATATATATATATATATATATATATATATATATAAAAAAAAAAAAAAAAAAAAAAACAACAAGAGACAAACGGAGAGGAGGGAGAGTGTGTTGGAGGAAAAAAAAGTGGTGGGAGAAG
>CAOGCB011251792.1:0-25817 GCA_948266635.1 Cnidoscolus chayamansa | reverse complement strand
AAATACAATATATATAATAGATGTTTTTAATCTTGTTCCACTGCCCTCTGTTGTTTGTTATATATATATATATATATATATATATATATATATATATATATATATATATATATATATATATATATAGATATATATATATACATATATATATGCAAAAATATTAATATAGATAAAATTACTAAAACTTAAACATCATCCAAATTATTTTATTTCATATTTTTAAATTAATAATTTTAATTTTATACCACTATTAATGAGAAAATAAAATTAGTCAACTTGAAAACAAGTTAATTAAAAACACCATATTGGATATAGCTTGAATATATACGTCGATCCCCATAAGCTCCTCTCCACCCCAATCTTCCCTTTCTAACTCCGACAGCTGCTCACCATCTCCCTCATTTCTACTCTCAAGTCCATATTGCTTCATCCTCCCTAAATGCAAAATTAATCCTAAAAATAAAATCAAATTGAGTTGCACTTTTTAATCACTAGTATACTCAAGCTCCTTTGGTTGTGTTTGAGAGGTCATATTCCACTTTCGTCGCTTGTTTCCAGCGCTATTTTCCTCCTCAACAGTCTCACTTTGGCTCAAGAATTTTTCTCAATGCCATCGCAATTGGAGGCGCTGGATAAGGGTTTTGAGAGATGCAATGGTCACACTTGTAAATGCCAAAATTGCTCGGAAATTTTGAAATTCAAGAAGAAAAGGCGAGGTCAGGAATTTGACAAGTAATGAATGAAAAGCACAGAGATATCGTGATAAAATGAGAATATCTCGAGAATTGAAAAAAAAAAAAAAAAAAAAACCATTTGATCAACTGCATGACTCGATCAGTTAAAAGATAATCATAATAATAATAAGTTTTTCACTCTATAAAAATTAGTACCGCTTTAGTGAATTATATATATATATATATATATATATATATATAAAATACAGACCTACACTTGAATTTAATTCGACAATAAAATTTTACATTACTGGCTACTTTTCACCGGCAAATATGCAAGGGGAAATGAGCATTATCACGCATGCACATAGTCAACGCCCACTACGTCATCAAATATTAACAGATCACGAAAGTGTGGAAAAAAGGGCCGAGAGATTAAACAGGAGAACCAGAAAAGCTCCTATCTCTACTTCATTCTTTCTGGTGTTCCATGGTAAGAGCAAATGAATAGAGATCACTATTAACCGCTCAAAGCACATCGAGGGTTCCACAGCATGCATACCATGACAAAACTAAACCCTATGAGATCAGATACATTTAGGAAAAAAAAAAAAGAAAAGGATATCAACCACATCAAGTAACTTCATCTCTATATTTTTTTTGTCCTTGACACCACCTGTGTGCTCCAAGCCCTGCTCAATTCACATTCTATCAGTCAGGGTGATTAAATAATATTTACAATTAAAAAATGACTACCTAAATCAGAATACCTGAAAGTGCAAGGGATCGAGCCACAGATATCTATAGTAGCTGGTTTTGGGTAATACCAAAAAAAGAAACCCTTTCTGAATTTCACCTCAATCTTGACCAGCATCTACTTGAATATTATCAGTTTGCAGTCCATAAAAGTTGCCCACCCTATGCCTCGACTGACTCTGGCCCCTCTCCCTATGCCTTGAGCCAGAATAGTTATGGGAAAAATCTTTACGAGGTTCCAAGTTGTTTGCTCCGCTATTGTTGTGGGCCCCAACTGGCTGGTACTCGTAATGTGAATTCTGTCTGTGTCCTTCCCGGACAGCAGGTATGTTATGCTGCTTGCTATCTTTCCCAGATCCACTCCTATCTCCCCGAGATTCATGGTTTCTACTAAAACGGCTGTTTTGATTCCCATTTTTGCGGATCCCTGATATCATGCGTTTGTCATGCCGAATGTCCATATTAGGAGACGATGATTCAAAGGGGCTACCAGGACCCACTCTCTGTGCAGCCATTTTCCTGTCCCTCTTGGGCTCTTGATGCTCAATAGTTGGAGCTTCTTCCAAATTGTTCTTTTTAGATAGTGACAGATCATGGTGAGACTGACGCCTAACTGCAGCAGTCCCTTTATCTGGCTGAGGTAAAAGTGGCTCCCCATGCTGAGTAGACTCCTTAATAGCCCTACTACCTTCACTGCTTTCATTCACATTGCTATTGGTCCGGATTCCTCGTTCATTAGCGGCTGAAATCGACTGAGACTTAGGCTGCCAGTGAGATGTTGAGCGTTCCCCAGCTGAATGATTTTCTTTTGAACCTAGAGGTGAGTCTATTTGATGCATCTCAAGAGCCCCAGACTGAATGTACATTTTATCAGCATACCCCTTAGTTCTCTTCTCATCAGGATTGTGATTGTACCCAGTGCCCTTGTGACCCTTGTGTGGTTGCCGCTTACCTCTGGAAGTCACATCCTGATCTTTTAAAAGAGGAAGAGTGGTTACTGTATCAGGATTTTCAGGCATGTTCCATCCATCAGAAGCATTCCTCAGTTGCTCTTTCATAGAACTTGCATCAAGTTTCTGGTGCTGATGATCCTCAATTGACTTTTGAAAACTTCTACTAGGATATGAAGTAGTTGATTCAGCTGCACCCTGTTGACGCCATGCTCCATGCACTTTTCCTGACTTGTTCTGCCTGACATCCACATTCCCGGACTCCACAGCAGGACTACACATCCCAGTAGACGTGCTGGAGGTTTGGGAACTTTCAATGTCCAAAGAACCAGACTTGGGCCTTTCAACAGTTTCATCTGATGTGATCTGATTGCTTGAGGGAACAACTGCTTGATGACTGCTACCTTGTTGAGATAGTTCTTTGGCTACATGCTTTGGAATATACCTCTCCATTTCTGCTCTCTTGTTTCTTGGATTATTCTGCACCTGCTGAACATTCCTTGTGGATAGAACAGGCTCAACTAAACTATTCTGATTGGCCTTATCAGAAACCTCACTTCTATGTTGTGAGCGCACAGGAGCCCATACAACAGCATCACCACTGTGGTTTCTCTCAGCTGATCTATTACCTTGGGGATTTCTCATCATCCTGCGAGGATGCTGAGATTTCCACAGATTATTCCCTCTTATGTGGGTTTCTTCATGTGTGAGTGATGAGTGCGGCTCCGAAGATTGATTTGCATCATTTAGATCAGTTGGGCAGTGAACTGAGCTATTATCCAACATAGATTCAGAATTCTTTGGCTTAACAATTTCAACCATATTGTCTGTAGTAATTACATCTTTTGATACCACTGATGGTAAAGTTGCTACAGCCAATGCCTCCTCCACTTTGTCCTTGTTCTTCCCATTCTTGTTCTTCCTTCTATGATGTACTGAAGATTCAGCTGCAACACCAGGCAAATTTGACTCACAGTTTGAATCAATCTCATCAGCAACATTCTCAGAAGATATAGTAGCATTAGCTGCTATATCAGTATGGCGTTTCGATGCCTCAGTTCCGAAGGAAGAACTCAATTTCTGATTGGAATTCCTTTCCAAGGGGCTATTTTGCTTTTGTCTATAGTCCAAACGCTTATGCTTAGCATTGCTATCTGCTTGGAATGCATTCAATTGCTCATGCACCACAACAGAGTTATCGTTTACAAACTTTTGAGTCTCCAGAGGCACATTGCTTGACGTACTGATGGATTTCTCAACTGCATTCTTGCTAATTTCACTATTCACAACGATATTTAGGTTGGATCCCAGAGCTGTTCTTGAATGTATAGATTTGCTAGAAACAACAATTGATTGCTCTGCAGTGGCTTCCTCATGCCTACTCTGGACAATATTACCAGGAAGGATTTCCAACTTGTCTGAACTCTGAGCAACTGTCTTTGGATTGGAATCAAAAGAACTCGGTGCTCCAGGTTTGCTTGCAATTATGTTTGGTTGGGCAAGATTTAAGGATTCTTCTTGCCTATTCTTGATAACACTGCCCGGAATATTTTCCAATTTCTGAGTCACAATCTCCCCTGCTTGTGTACGCCTGTTCAGCTCTTCTAATTTTGCAAAAGCCTTGGCTCTTTGTTCCCTTGTCCGTTCCTCCTCTTCCTGCTTTCGCTGTTTAATTCGCTTAGCTAGCTCGCTCATCTTAGCATGCTGATCAGAGAGAAATTATCAGTAAATCACAGCAGATACATATTATTAGAATACAATAAGAAATAAGTGGGGAAAAAGAAGTGCCTGGCTATCGCTTGGTTCAGATCCAGGTGGCATTGATTCTCTCTCATCCTTCACTGAAGGATGCAACACAGAATTTTGAGTGGTCTCTGTTGAGTTATGGTCTTGCCCATGAAGAGAAGAAATTTCATGTACAGTTGACACTGCACTTTGATCTGCAACTTGTGATTTTTTCCGCCACCCCTCAGCTTCTTGAGGATTAAATCTTCCTTTACCACGATGATCAACTCTACTAAGCACACAATGAGTGGACCTCCTGTGGATCTGCATATTAATATTTTTTTGCAAGAATGGAGTAACAGATATGTTATCGAGGAAAGCCTACAAGGTACAAACTCACCTTGGTGTAGTTGTTCCGCTCACCATTGTTGATTCAAGGCTCCTATCCCCAGCAGAAAAGCAATATTCATGTGGGGCAGAGTTTGTAATTCCACTGACACAAGTCTTTTCATTAGATGAAGAGCGAATAACTGCTTCACTTGTAGAACGACCAGCAACTGCATTACCAGCTTGCAATTTATTCTTCTGCCCCTCCCTACTAGAGACAGGTTTAACATCTTGCCGCCCATCAGAAGCCCGGGTTTTTGCGTTTAGACCTTCTATTTTCTGAATCAGACTGGAATCTCTAGGAGTTGCCAATTCTCGAGGAGAACTAGAAGCTGCATGTTCAAATTTATTAACTGAACTGTCATCAGATGCATTTAAGTTCCCCCGACTTTCAGGTGACTTCACTTTCATAGGTAGAACTCCCTGATTGCCAACAGCCTCAGAAGAAGCTTCTTCAGTAAGCACCATTCTTCTTGTGTCAACCTCCTTGTCCTTCCTGTTATCTGCCCTCCAGCCATTCTCCCATGATGACTTTCTTGTATGCTCCCCCTTCAGAGGATATGATGCATTGGTTCGCGTGGTGTCATCACACTTCTGCTCTTCATCTCTTCCCTCCCAACCATCATGCTGCTTCAGAAGAACTCTGTAAGGTCCCTGACCATCTTGAGGATGAACAGGTTCCACCTGATCCAAAACCATTGCCTTACTACTAGGACCATATCCACTGGTTCTGCCGTGAGAATTCCCAGGATCTGGAATATTTTGACCAGGATACCTGTTATATGTAGCAGGGCCCATTGCCATTCCCATAAATGGAACATCACGTTCATTGGGACTGCAGTAGGCCATGGGAGGACCAAAATAGCCCTCGTAAGGCACTGGTCCGGGATAAAAACTAGGCCTGAGAGGCATGCTTGGGCGCATATAAGCATCATGCATATGAGGTCGGTACATATCTCCATTTTTTGGGTGGGGGCCTCTGGGCCCAGCTCCTGGTGGAGGAATTGGCTGTGGATTGGCAAGAGCAGAAGGGGGAATCTGTGGATGGTAGTAAGGAAAAGGTTCCATGGGAAAGCCACCCGGTGCAACTGGGGACCCAAATGGTGGACCTCCTGGAGGTCCTCTACACCAAACCCCACCTGGATGATTATTAACAGGAGGACCACGCCATGAATCATAATGCTGAGGGGGAATACTAGAATTAGGATGTGGTTGGAAATCAGCATGCCACTTCTCCACATTGGCCCTGGCTCCATTATCACCATATGCAGAATTCTCTCTTCTCCAGGGACCTTCAGCTACACTCTTCATGTTTGAATGCACAGAAACATCACCTTAAAAACCAAACCGCCATATAAACATTAAGTAACCCATATTGAGTTATGGATATATTTCATGTGTATATGAGCATGTTAAAACTGCCATAGTGAAAAATATGGCATCATTCTAATTAGAACAATAAAATCAAGTGCAGAACACAAACCTGCAGAATTCCCAATCTCTTCCTTCCCGGATGCTACTCCAGCAGAAGATGAGCCTGGGCGACCATCAGAATCATGATCTGTAATAAATAATAAATAAGGAAATTGAAAAGGCAAGTCCATGATGCATCTTATTAAAACATCCAATTAACAGACTTTCATATTCTTGACAGGTTTTGGATAAACAAGCATAATAATATGAATGACACACTATGATAGATAATGTTGACAACATGAAATAAAACATTAATCAAAGCTTTAATGTTGTCATATAACTAATATAAACAATACCAAAAGGGTGAAATCAACAAATCAAGAACTCCCCCTCATTCCACCAGTATGTTTTTCGAAGGTACTAAGAAAAAACGAATAAAGATACAGGAAATACTAACAAATAGATAACAAATGCATAAAACTTGATAAGTGATTGAGCTATGAAATATGATGAGACAAAAATTGCAAGTTTTTTTCATTCTGTGCGGCAAACAAACAAATAGCAACTCCACAAGCATTTTCCAATCACAGAAAGGCCCAAAGTCAAAGCAGAAGGCAGCAGTATTAACTTATAAAGCAATATTTTAAGTATAAAACCTTGAGAGTCCACATTTTTTCCATAATTATCCTTTTCAGATCCCAGTGAAGGGAAATCTCCAGAAGTCAGAGAAAACCCATCATTCTTGGAGGATGATGCTCCCTGCATATAACAGCCAATCATGCTATGTCAGGCAATTCAAAAAGAAACAAAGTCACCAGAAAGACATTCAGAAATGTGTTCATATTTTATTTGGCTACTGCTGGAAGCACCAGCCAAGTAAAATGCAATTTACATGTATAACTGCAGATCACATTCACATCCCAGATAAACCAAACCCAGTACCGTTACAAATTAAAATTCATGCACTTCATTGTTACAATAGATAAGTTCATGAACATTCATTGAAATTTAGCCTAAAAATTGCCTCCCATAAAAATAACAAGAACACCAAAACAGGGTTTTAAAATTCGACTCTGCCAATCAACATTCCACCAAAGCAAGTAGAATATATATGCAATAATGTAACATAAACTTGATGTCAAAGATTGAAGTGAAGGAGTTCATTTATTGAAATCACTATTACCAAATGAATATTTAATCAGTGCCCTTTAAGACTAAAAACACACCAACTTATCTGCCGTTCCCATTGCACGCCATGCCACTGAACTATCAGACAAAGTTTCAGCAAACCGAGATAACTGTGAGCTACCAGGTCTTGTTTCTGCACTATGAGGACGCAATGCTGCATGTGATGTCTGATTTGATGGCAATGCTCCAGAAGATGATGATGGCCTAGAATTTGAACCCCATGGACTAGTAATAGGTTCATGGGCTTTCTCACTACCAGCTGTTGATGGTCGAGTGCCACTTCCACCAGATGAAGGGCGGCCACTAAGATGGTTGGGTGAACCAGTACCACCATCATTATTTAGAGATAGAGAACAAGAACCCCATGCATTTGATGACGAAGATGGCCTACTGCCCCAACCATGGGTACCCCTATTGTGTGGGAAGCAACGAAGGAACAGTTAACAAAATGAGATGCATTTGGTAAAGATTACAGATTTCACCAAAAGCCATTTGAAAATCCACAATAGCGGGTGAGTTACTCACTTGGGAACAATTTCAACATTTGGGTCCAGACCATGATTTTCTAACCTTGAAACAATACAAAGACACATGAAATTTGATTAAGGACAAACTAGTAGACTTCTTATTACCAATTCTACCAAACATAATACCTTTGGCTTGGTAAATTTATAGGTTTTGGGACAGCAACTTTTCCCAACACAGTCATTCCACTTCTTCTTCCAGGCGCCCATCTGCAACAAATCATACTTAGATGATAAATAATAGCTATCTAAGTCTAACAGATTCAGTGCCATGCACTTTTTTTTAATAATTATTGACACTAGTAAATTTCAAATCCTTCACTACATGTAGAGAGGGAAGAAATAAAATAAATTCTGCCCCGCCCACCCTCCACCAGAGAGAGGGGGTTATGCATAGCTGCATGAACACTTTTTAACGATATTTCATTGGCTTAAAGATCAACAACAATTACAATGTATACAAATCACATACCTTCTCTCTGCATTCAACATACTTGATGTCATAATTCACTTGTCATAGCAAGGTCATGCAAAAGAATTTGCAGAACCTGAAAATATGAGAAACATATCCCACCAGTAAGATATAATGCAATTAAAAGCATAGGTAAATGGAAGAGAAGAGTAGGATAAAAAAATTTTACAGGGCAACAATTTTGCTGTTCCTAAATTTCAACAACAAAACAACTGAAAGTATGCAGAAACAAGGTTGCCAACGTCTGGTATCAAACACTTGGTCAGACATTAAATAACTGAACTGAGGATGGAAAATTTATGGTCCAAAAAGATTTAAATTATTCAAATTACAGGAGAGAGACATAAAAGAGCTAAGGCATTCAAATGATATTGTTTTGCATCTTCCAATATAGAACATCTACATATACAGCATGCTTACTTCATGAACATATAACTCATTTTCCCAACTATCTAATCACAGTAGATCATGTCTGTGTCTCATTTCAACTTATAAAAAAATCAAAAATTCTCAAAATGACGACAGTAGTATGACATGCATAAATCCAACCAGTTCATACGCACTTGAAATTTGTGGCAATAATTGAGTATATATATCTCTCTCTCTCTCTCTCTCTCTTCATGTCCAAACTCTAAGGCATAAGTAGCAAAAAATTCATCATCGGAGACGGAAAGAACAATAGAAACTTCCTGAAATATTGGTCTTCCAACAGACACTTGCAACTCCAGCCTAATTTTGAGCCGCCAAAATTATACATATTCTATCCCACAAAATAGAACATCGCAGCTATGGTATAATGTTCTCAAACTCAAACCGAGATGCGTAACAATGCACAACATGATAAAATCCAACAAATGAATTTAAGTCCCAATTCAAAATAATGCCTAACGAAAATATGCATGGCAATAACCAAACGAACATCGCCATAAAATTAATAAGCAAGTTTATGAAAATTTTGATGAAATTTGAAAAGAATTACTTGCCTGAGTTGCTTGTCTTTCTTTGTTTAAAAATAAAAATAGGGGCAGGGGCGTTTATTTGGAAACCCTAGAGAGGAAAAGGATTTCAAGAAGAGAGTGTGGTGCTTGAAATTGATGAAGAGAAAAGCGATGGGAAGGCCTCAAAGGTTAAGGAGATCGGAGAGAAGAGAGAGATCCGTGGTGATGGAAGCAACGATTAAGCACGGTTCTTTAGATCGCAGAGAGATAGAGAGAAGGAGAAAGAGTTCCAGAGTATGGAGTTTCCCTAATATTGATATAGACTTCCCAGCGTCCAAGGAAATTTTTAATATTAATTCAAATTTTTTTTAATATCTATTTTTATAATTATACGAAATAATTAATAATTTTACTTAATAACTAAAAAATAGTATTTTTATATTAATAATTGCATTTATATTTAATTATCAATAATTATTATTTCATTCTTTGTGGATGTTATTTCTGCTGATTTTTTTTATCTTAATGAATTGTTTCTATTTAAAAAAAATCAAAACTGTTTGGTAATTATTTTTATTATATTATAATAAAACCCAAATAAATAAATTTAATATGCATTTTCTTAATAAGAATGAGAGATACAAATCTGAATTTATTATAAAATATGTATTTCTGAAAAAAGGGAAAAAAATAATTACTAATGAAGGATGGACCAATGGCATATTGAGGAAGAATTTAACAACGTGAAGAAATGGGTTAAGTGGTACTCATTACTCAGCTAACTGATTAAAAGCCAAATCAGAATCTTTCATAAAAAAAATCCCTCAATTTATTGATACTCACTGTTCATGCAACGCTTCCATACTCTTCCTAACAACTTCCTTTTTAAGCATAATCATATTAACTTCAGCTTCCTAACATTTATAGCTTCTTTACCTTTTCCATAAGCATAATAATAATAGTAAACTTAAAGAGATTGATTAATTTAAATTATCAAACTGAAACTGAATTGCACAAATGTTTTATTATCCATGTTATTAATTCAGTTTTTTTTTTATATAGAGAAAAAATTAGTAGAATTACATCTAAATTTTAAATACTGTATCAGCAATCTGTATACAAGTAATTTGCTTTTTCCATATGCCATCAACACCAAGTCAGTCCACTTCCACCACTAAAGTACATTATAAACACACAAACTGAACTCAAATACATGGGCATGGGTATTAGTGTTTCAGGTCTTTTACATAGAATTAGACTTCAAAGAGGGAATTTACTAAGTGCAAATATACATCTTTAACTGGTTTCTTCAGGCACACAAAACAGTGATTTAACAAGGGCTTTAGTAAGTTGCTATTTTACTGTATTCACAACCCCCAGATGCATTGACATCTGCCCAAACTTCATTGACACGACCTATGAAATGGAATGGAGAATCATATTGTGCAATGGAGTAGGAAAATTTACTCTCTGCAGATGTTGTGTTGGTCCATGTAGACCTACTCAAGCTGAGAGCAAGTTTTTCAGCTTCTGAGACAATGTTATCATCATTTGCATACCCTGAGAATGTCCTCACAGCAACACAATGACTGTTCCAAACATAGGGTTTCAGGTGGAGTTCAGGAATAGGGACTGGTGGGTCATCTTGGAATTCAAAAGGCAAGTAAAATAAAACAGAATATGCTGATGACTGAAACGGCCCAGCTCCTGGGACTATGCTAGTTACAACAGGAACTGTCATTGGAATCCTAGTATAATTTAGATTGGCACCTTCAATGAACTGGAACAACCTGAGAGCGAGAATAACAGGATAACATTAAATATTAAATTGGGACATCTAAAAGGAAACACTGATAGAAACTGTATGGAAGATTGTGCTATTCAGGAAAGTGAATAATTCATTCGCTTAAACACGACAATTCTATTAAGCTGCTTGGTTTTGGGGATATTTTTTAACATGTTTTCTGAGCCGGATCCAAATTCATAAACAGGACTCTAAATCCTGATACGATTTCTTTTTCCTCAGCAACCAAACACGGGTCTAATCTTCCATAAGAATCAAAATTTAAGAAACCCAAACTATTTCCATTTGTCTAAAGCAATCAACCATAAAAAAAGAAAAACAGAAAAAGGGAGTATCAGTTATAGGAGTTCACCTGTGAAAACCACACAAGGTTGCCTTCTGGAAAGAGATTTCAGCGACAGGGGCAGCCATCCATGTGGATTGGGTGTATAATCTGACCTCGAAATCTGACTCAGTGTGTACTATTTCGTATTGGGGTTTCTCAATCGAGGTACCTTGCCCCCCCAAATATAGCAAAGTCAATATTGCAATTGAGAACCTGGTTATCTTCATCCTCACTCTCACTGTTTACCCAGAAATGATCAGTTGTTCCGTTGAAAGCATCCATATTTATATACTGAGGCATTGGCTTGATGAATTTACCATTTCCCCCAGCTTCGCTGATTCGGTGGCCACGGTCCGGTTCGCAATTTAGTAATTTTATATTATTAATAGTCTAAATAAATTAAAAAAATGAAATAATAATAGTTTTATTGAACTACAATAATTAAAGATTAAATTTATATATTTTAAATAAAATAAAATAAACATATTTTAAGGGTGCTACGAAAATGACGTGGGGTGGGATAGTCCAAAGAGATTAGGAGATGATGAGATTATGATATATGGATAATAAATTAATAATGGAGTTATCAAATGCTAACACGTTGCCGTTGCCATTGCTCTGTGCATTTTATATACAGAAGCGATAAGCAAACAAAGAGGCCATCCAAATTGAGTAGGCTCAATGCCGATGCTGCCGTAGCCTTGTCCATTATAAAATTTTCTTTCAGATGACTTTTTATAGAAAATATCATCAGATCCGACGGCATTCTAAAACTAACTAATACAAATTTGGGCTATAAACAATCTGTAGCTTTGAGTTCGGAGCCCATAAAGTGGCACACTGCAGCTCATAATCGTACACTTTCTTTGTTAAGGTGAAAAGACTTGGCCCATACAGCTATCAAAAACACACCATCTTTCTTCGCAACCACCAACAATCAAATTGTGTAAATATAGGTGTCGGAGTGGTTTAGAAAAAGATCGAGAGTCTCACTTCATAAACACACTTTGTTTACATATATATGGGAAGCTAAGCAATTTTTTTAACTATTTGGTCATTTCCGTACAGGTCTGCAAGAATTTGCTTTACAGAAGCTCTAAGAACAGGGTTGCTTTTGGGTGGAGTCCAGCATCCTTTAGGGTCATTCCAATCTCATCAAAACCATAGACTTTTCTTGGGAAGCTTGATATCAATCTATAGTTTACAGTGCCTGGTAGACCTAGTGAATCGATGTATCTGTAGATTGATTGGACCTTGTCTGAGCTGAAGAAATTCTGTTCTCTTCTTTCACCGTTTGGAAACCGTATCAGAATCTGAAAAATTAATCAAGCATTTTAATCATACAACTTGACTACTCAACTAAAACAGAAAGCTTCTATGATTATACCTGTGTTACTTGAGGATCCTTAGACTGAGGAGCAGTTTCTCTAATAGTGGCAGCTTCTTTGCCTTTACCGTAGTATTGCTTCTGTGTTTCACTGTGCCTAGGCTTATGTATTGGTTTCGGAGCTTTTTGTTCTTGAGGCAAGTTCTTGGGTTTTTCCTTCTCCAAGAAAAAGGAAAAATTGGTGGTTGGTTGTCAATTTGAAAGCCCTTTAAATTTGAGTTACGCAAAGAAAAAAAAAGCATGGCATGGGACACACACCTTATCTATCTTCAGAGATGCAAGATAAGCTGCGTCCTGTTCTTCTCTAAGTTGACGATCTGCTCTTATTTTCTCTTCTGCCTTGGATCTTGCTTTAATCTTCTCCTCTTGGTTTGGTCTTGGAATGAAGGCTGATCCTTGCTCCTCTACTGTTCTCTGCAGAATCTCCACCAACTCTGCTGGGGAAATTGGCCCTTCCATCTAAACATAATCGATTCATTCCATTCAAAGGCACTTGTATATGTAATTGTGAAAAATATATGACGGGAATGAATAAACAGTACCTGTTGCAGTACCGCTAAGCTATTACCAGCAGCTGGAGCCACTACTGCACAGCAAGGAAAGCTTCCAGGTTGCAAGGTCGCAGCCATCTGCAAACCTTCTCCTCTATCCTCAAGTCCTCCCCAGCAAACAAAATTTGTATCAAGATACTGGACAACTAATTCTGAACATAGAGTGTCCCTGCAGAAAGAGGGAGTGAAGGGATGGTGAGGCGAATGGAGATACAAGAACACAAACTTGTGCTCATCCTCTGCTATCTTTAAAGCATCCATGAAACGGCAAGCGTAGAAGAAAGGATGTGTGGATCCATATTGCTGCTCAAAAGTAGATAGAAAGGTCCACTCTTCTGGTGCAACTAGGGGCTCTTGTGAAGGTTGTATTTGATAGTTTAACGATAGATGATGATCTCTTCTTCCTGAACCTATTCCTATACGACCTATACTATGACCCATTACTCTTGAAAATCCTCCTACAAGACTCCGAGGCAGACTCACCATCCGGCGTACAATCCCATTGCAAGAAGCCTCTCTCACTGCTCTTGCATTTTCCATCGTTGACGTTCCCCTTTATCTAAAGCTTCGAGTTTGCTGGCTAGAGAAGCTTGTGGGAACTTGAGTTCTTGACAAAAGTTTGGGGCATTAATTAGTCTAGCTAAATAGAGATTATATTGTTATGAGAGATTCAATGGGATAATCATATTCGTAATTCTTTCTTCTTTCACTATCTTTAATGAAAGTGGCTTAAAGAACATGATGAAAGAATAAGAAGATGCCTCTTTTCTATACATAGCTCAAAAACGATACCTTGCTTGGTTTATAATCTACCGTTGGTTCATGCTATTAATTTTTTGCCTATGTGTTCACAAAAGTTGCGAGGTTTGATGATAGAGACTACATACACAGAGGATCAAATTCTTATTCTTTCCCTTCTAGCTTTTTATCATTCCAAAGTTAAAGAACCTCTCCTTCCATTGATATCTACACTCTTCAGATGCACCAGCAAGTGGACGGTGGATCATTCAAATACAAATTCAACTTTTCTGCATATTTAGTTACAAAGTTGTCTTAAACATCATGGTCAATTTATGATAAACGATTGGCAAATTAAACTAATGTGAAACAGTGTTGTACCCATAAAAAAAACAAGTTCAGTCTGTCCTTCAAAAGGTCTAGAAAATCAATTAGTACATTGTAGTGATAGGTGAAGTCATTTTCAGTTAATCTTTGATAAATTTCAAATGGCATTTTGCTTGGTGTCATCATAGAACATTGTAAAAATAGAGCAAAAGTGTACAAATGAAATAATGATATGGGTTTGAATTCTAATTAATCTATGATGTGTACATATCATATCAGATGTTTACAGTACAATACAAGAACGGTTGTTGTTTGGTAGAGGATGTGATGATCCATAAAAATTAATGGCCATTCCATGGGTAGCTTTGAACCTTGTTATGATAGGTAGCTTTTAGAAAGACATGATATTTTAATTATATGATATTTTAACATCACCAACTTGGTCATTTATAAATTTACTGTATGGCAATTGGCAAAGCACCTTTTCAGTACAATGTACTGATCTCCTTGACCCTTGTGCAAGGAAAACGACTGCTGTTGCAGTGTTTATAGCTTGTTTATTATTCATGCACTTTTAACTCAAGTTTGAGCCTTTTTTGTCTAATAAAATTTTGCAATACAAAGGGCATGCAGCTCATCAATTACAGTAACACTTATAAAGCATGGCCATGGCGGCCTTTATTACAAAACAAAACCCAATTAAGTATAGCAGGTAATACAAATTTGAAAAGACTAGTATGGGTTTGGAATCTTATCTCCTTTACAAGGAAGCTATTGGGATTCTCGCACTCGCATACCTTAAAGTGGACCATTATTCTTTAGAAGATTTCTTTTATTTATTTGATAGTTGCAGAGGTGGGTGAGAGAGAGAGAGAAAATAAAGAAGAATAGTCATTATTTGAAAGTGCGTGGGAAGCATTATGCCCCAAAAGGCTTTAAAGATGAGCAGGCCAATGGACCCATATCTTGTACCTATCTATATTCCTTGCAGGCCATTAGTAAATACACGACTCTGGCCCTTAGCCGTTGGGGACCTAATTGACCCTCACAACACATTCCGTAGACTTTAACTCATTATTATTAAATATTATTTACAAATTATAAAAATTTTGAATTTAAATTTTTATTAATTTATTTATAAAAAATTCATTAAAAAGATAAAATGCTTTTTAAATTTAAAAAATAATTCGTACTCACGAGAACTCTAATTAAAAAAAAAATACTTACCATCATATATGTCAATCAAAAAGTAAAAAGGATTGCATTAATTATAAAGCCAATGATGGGTCATGATGACATCATCATTATATTTGGCCCACCCGTCGCCTAATGGGGTATGTAACTTTACCGGCTCCGTCGGTAAATAAGTGTTAGTTTAAATTAAGTAGTAATAGGTATGAATTTCAGCAGCAATAAAAATTTTATTTATATGAATAAATTTTGTCTCTCATTTAATTATTATTAAATTATTATAATTTATTAAATTATTATTTTATCGAATTGGAGTGCAGTCAACTTTAACTTTCCTACTTCACAATAATATCATCTTTCTTGAGTACGTGACCGAGATTTAAATAACTCTTTCTCTCTCTCTCTTCCCCTTCTCAAGTAGATTTGCAAATGCAGATAAAAGAAGTCGAAAGTAATTTTCTTTTGTCGACCACAGCTTGTAATGGTTGCGACTTGGAAAAGGACAACCCTACCCATCTAGCTTTATTTTAATATGCTTGTGCCTGAAGTTTCATGTGTCAGACCACAAAACCAAGACAATAGAATCTCTCTTACAAGAGAGAGAGAGAGTTATTTATATGTTGAAATGGGGAGCTAGTGAAGAAAACCAGCTGTGTTTTTTTTCCAGAGATGGTGCTTCTTTTTTGTAAGGATATGAAGGTAGATTCATTTCCACGGACAAAACTTAGGAATGAATCATTTTGTATTCTTCATAGAACAGGACAACTCCAATGTATACAAACACACACTGTTGCTTCAAAACGAACAGCACAGCAACAACAGCAGCACTCCACAGAAATGGCTGCTTTTACTTCTCATTGCCATTACCCAATGATACCTTTTTTCATTTCTTTCCTTCTTGTTTTTGCTTCTTCTTTTGGTCCTGTCTGGTCTCTACAAGTCATGTCAGATTCCGGTGATATGCTCCCGGCAAATCAAACTTTCAGGCCAGGGAAAGATATGTGGAAACTCAGAAGAGCCAATGCTTATCTTAAGAAGATCAACAAGCCTGCAGTCAAGACAATTCATGTGCTTCTACTGTCTTTTTCTTTCTTTCCTATGTTGGTTAAGTTCCCCTTGATCTTTTATGGGTTTTAGTGATCTGGGTTCTTCTTGTTTTGGTTGCAGAGCCCTGATGGTGATATAATAGATTGTGTTTTATCTCATCTTCAACCGGCATTTGATCATCCGGAGCTCAAAGGACAGAAACCATTGGTATTTTCTGTTTGTTTCTGCTGAAAATGTTTCCAAGAATCTTTTCCTTTTCGTTTCTAATTGCTATCTGGACGACCTTAAGTGTATGAATTATTGCAGGATCCACCAGAGAGGCCAAAAGTCAATGAGACCACAGAGACGGCAACAAAGAGCTATCAGGCGTGGACAGATTCAGGTGAATCGTGCCCAGAAGGAAGCGTTCCCATCAGGAGAACCACAGCAAAGGATGTTTTAAGAGCAAGTTATATGAGAAGATTTGGGAGAAAATTAAGAAGGCATGTAAGAAGAGACTCAACAGGCAACGGTCATGAGGTTGGTATATTTGAACAAAACATCTCAAATATCAAAGCAGTTTAAAACCTTAGTTTTCTCTACCTGCAACTCAATGATGGAACTAATAATGTAATTCAGAAGTTGCTTTCTGTTTTATCTTGTGTGTGTTTGAAAGTTGTTTTTTTTTTCTTTTTCTTTTTTTTTAGTAGGAGATTTTTGCCATCACTTGACAAAAAAATCTATCATATGATTTCACCCATTTAATTCTTCCTATAACTCTACACTAAAAAGGCTAGCTTTCACTAGAAAGACAAATCTTAGCCTTTCAGCAAGAGTTGGTCAGCAAGAAACAAGATGATGAATAAATAAGAAAAAAAAAAGAGCAGGTTATGGGAAGACAAAATTGTTAAAGACAGTTTTATTTACAGAGCACTCTGCCATATGTCATAAGCATTTATCTACAGCAGGAAGAGAGAGAGAGAAGGAGAAGAAGAAGCTGGAGTCTTTTTTTCATTTGAGCATATGCTTATAGCAACATCTAAGCATTTGACATAACTTCTTCTGCTACAGCATGCAGTTCTATTCGTCAATGGAAATCAATATTATGGAGCAAAGGCCAATGTAAATGTGTGGGCTCCTCGTGTTACCGACCAATATGAGTTCAGCTTGTCACAAATTTGGGTTATCTCTGGTTCTTTTGGAAAAGATCTAAACACCATTGAAGCTGGTTGGCAGGCAAGATTCTCAATGATAACACTATTTGTTTACTTTAAGATAGAAATAAGTACGAACCATCGATGAGATTTTATAATGTCTGCCTAGGAACTTAATTCATCCATTTGTCATAACAGGTTAGTCCTGAGTTATATGGAGACAACTATCCGAGATTCTTCACTTATTGGACAGTAAGTCCTGTTGTGTAGCTCTGGTGCTTATATTTCATCTGAAGACTAAAGAAAAGTGGCTAGTAGTGCTGAATTTTATGTTTGATTTGCAGACTGATGCATACCGAACTACTGGATGCTACAACTTACTGTGTTCTGGGTTTGTCCAAACCAACAACAAGATTGCCATTGGAGCTGCAATATCTCCAAGGTCCTCTTACAGTGCTAGACAATTTGATATTGGCCTAATGATTTGGAAGGTAAAATTTACTTTCTTTTCTTGTCAATAGCTAGTAATTTAGATAATAATAAAGTGCACTATCTTAAGTAACTTAAGCTTAAGGTAGTTTCCACAGTTACTTCGGTAAAGTTCATCTTTTGCTTCCTTTTTATCAAAAGCTTGAACGAGAAAGCATCACTATCCAGTCCTGTAACTATCATGTCTCAGTTGATTATTTTATAATAAAACAGTGCTTAGTAATTAATAAATCTTGGCCTTTCTTTGGTTATTTTCCACAAGTATCATATTTAAAATGCAAGATTCCCTTGATTTTTCTAGTCAAAGGCTTCCTTGATGTTGTCAACTTCTCCAATTATGTGTTATTTACAAAAGTAGGTTTAATAGTTGGAGTGTTTGACTCCAACTGGCTCTGAGGTCTTCACTCTTAAAAGGGTAAATAAACATATTTCTGTTCTTTTCTTTTCTTTCTCCTTAATCTGTCGTATGTACATTTGCCTCTTGTTTTTTTGTTTCTTGCTTCGTCGTGCTGATCTAACAAGCTAATATATTCATGTAGGACCCAAAGCATGGAAACTGGTGGCTAGAATTTGGGTCAGGACTACTAGTAGGATACTGGCCAGCTTTCTTGTTCAGCCATTTAAGAAGCCATGCAAGCATGATACAATTTGGAGGAGAAATAGTGAACACTAGATCCTCAGGGTACCATACATCAACCCAAATGGGTAGTGGTCATTTTGCAGAAGAAGGATTTGGAAAAGCAGCCTATTTTAGGAATTTGCAAGTCGTTGATTGGGACAATAATTTACTGCCCTTAACAAATCTTCACCTCTTGGCTGATCATCCAAATTGTTATGATATAAGGAAAGGCAGAAACAGTGCTTGGGGGACTTATTTTTATTATGGAGGTCCTGGGAGAAATGTAAGGTGTCCTTGAAGATATTGGTATAGCATAGAAAGTAAAATACTAATTTTCTGTTTTCCTTTTCTTGAAGTTTTCCTTTCTAGGTCTTAGCATAGCTATTTTTACATTTTTTTTTTAATATAATATGTCCAATCTTTCTTCTTTTGCCCTCCCACAGGGTAATCTTCCCTTATCCCACCTTCTGAGATTATGTAAATTTGAGGAAATTCAGATTGTTAATGACAATGAATCGAGCGTCCGTTTATTTTTCTTTTCTTGATGTCCATTGGGAATGGCCAAAACACCCTTGGATTTAGCACCTTTTTTTGGGTATACCCTACAACAACTACATTGTCAGAGGAACTGACCTACCAACTCTACAACAATAAAACCCATAAAACCACTTAAATATTTCTCTTTGAAGAAATCCTCAACGCATATTAATGATGACTTATATTGGAGGTATGCCCTTTAAATATGGCATTGCATGTGGGATAGCATCAAGAAATGATAAATTTCATTATTTAAACCTTGTATGCGTGGCTTGGCAGACTGATCACCTAATTAATGAACCTTCCCTCCCAAGTTGACAGTTCCTGAAAAATAAAATAAAGCACAACGCACTATCTCTGGCCATATTAGAATAAAGTAGTCAAACAAAGACATGTCCTTTTTCCAAAATAGATTCCACCTTAAAAATGTATATAAAAACGTCATCCATATTGTTTATTATATGTTAGAGAAACCCCATGTCCCTCCTGAAAACAGGTGTCCTGTCCTGTCCTTATACCTATTGGCAAACCTCCTAGCTTCCACCGGATATGGCGTAAGAAAATTCTGATCATCACGCGCGGACTTAACGCGGTTAGTACTCGAATAATAAAATTAATATTAAAGAGTTAAAATTCGAGTCTTGATAATGATAATGTGAGAATTTCATTTTTTGAGTGGACTTTTTATACGCACCAGACTCTTAACTTCTTATCTAAGAGACTACCGTATACCGTGATTTACTTCTTTTTATATTATAGGATTCAGATGAGAAGCCCCTTAAAATTAGAAATTATTAACTTTTTGATACCAAAAAAAATTTTGATGCAATTTGTTAAGTGGTTTCTCGGTTTTTTTCAAACATAAAAAGCAAAGAAAGAAGCAACCCATTCATTCAAGTAAAGCAAAATATTTGCCCGCATTTACTTAACACGATTGGTACTCGAATGAGAGAGTTTATACTAAAGAGTTAAGGTTCGAGTTCCGACAGCGGTAATATGGGAGTTTCATCATTTGGATAGGTTCATTGTGCGTACCAAACTTCTAGACCTTCCATCTAAAAGGCTAATTTATACCGTGATTTATTGCAAAAGAGCTGTGGAATATAAGCAATATTACAAGATAAACCTGACGTAGCTCCCGTACAGACTCACCTCAATAATAAATAATTGGTAAAATTGACACAAAATGTGACGTAGCCAATACAATAATAAGAAATTTCTAAGTCCTTTTATTTTCTTCTTTCCGCGTTCCATGCTATTAAAATAATAAAACCTTAAACCTTTTTACTTTCCATTTTTCCTTCTAACCGTGTTTAGTATTAATGAATTTTACTTAATATAATTTTTCTCCAAAATTATAAATAAAAAGAGATAAAGGAAACTAACCAGAATTTTCTAATTATTATTAATTTTTAAAATTTTCTTTTAAAGTTTATTACTTTTTATATAATAAAGAAAAATATACAAATGTTTTCAATTATAAATAATAAAAATAATTTTTATTATTCAATAAAAAATTCATATCGTATATTTAGAAAATAAGAGATTTTCACAATATATATATATATATATATATAAATATTGATTTTCCAATTTTTTAAAAATAAAAAAATCCTAATTTTTTAGAGCGAACACGTCGGTGAAGTGGCGGTTTTGGAGTTCTTCTTCAATTCAATTTGAATGAAACCAACACCACATGGGATGAATTCATTGGATGGTTCCTCGCGTGTACCCCAAACATCTTTATCAAATCCTTACCGGTGAAGGACTCGTCTCTGTTTTCTACTTGAAAGCCTGCGCTACAATTCTGTAACTTATATAAACGCAGCTTTCATAAACCCTCACACTACTCTCCACAGCTTTCATAAACCCTCACGCCCAAAGTATACTTAATTTTATCAATGGCGGTTTCAAGCTCTAGCCACCCGTCCTCTTCCTCCGAGCCGTAGGTTCCTCTCACTTTTCATGCTTTGTTTCTATTTCATTCTCTTTTTTCTTATTTTCTATTTGGGCTTTTGTGATGATGATCATCGAGTGATGGAACCTTTTTTGAGCTATCTCATACGTGTTCAGAAAGCTTCCAGCACTCTTTCCTTTTTTAGTCATTGAACGTCAAGTTCTTTGAGAATTGGATACTTGTTTTGTTGGTTTGATAGCTTCTTGTGATTTTCTGAAAAAGAATTTTATCATTCATTTTTTTTTTCTGTTGGACGAATTGAATTTGAGCTTCTATGTCCTATTATACTGTTGTCTTGGGGGTTTCTCCGAATAATTCAATGTGATGTAGCGTATTATCAAATAACAGGAGAAGCGGTAAGAGAGATTATTCAACTGCAATTTTGGATGGAAAGAAGTCTCCCAACCGTCTTGTTGTTGACGAGGCCATTAATGATGATAATTCTTTGGTCTCTATGCATCCTACTACCATGGAAAAGCTTCAGTTTTTTCAAGGAGATGCTGTGCTGATTAAGGTAATTTTTAACTTCCATTCTGGTTGACTTTGTAATGGCTTTTTTGCTTTTTTAGAATTTTTAATCTCGATTCATCTTCTTCCTAATTCCCAGGGAAAAAAGAGAAGAGACACAGTTTGTATTGTTCTTGCTGATGAACAATGTGATGAACCGAAAATCAGAATAAACAAAATTGTCAGAGCTAATCTTAGAGTACTCCTTGGAGATGTGGTCTCTGTCTATCAGTGTCCGGACGTCAAGTATGGAAAGCGGGTTCACATCCTTCCCATTGATGACACAATTGAGGGTGTTACTGGCAATTTGTTTGATGCATATTTGAAACGTAAGTTTTCTGTTCTAGAATGTCATGATTTTTCTTGTATTACGATTCCCTGTCTCAAATTTCAATTTAATCTGATGATTCTTATTTGGACAACAGCATATTTCTGGGAATCTTACCGCCCTGTGAGAAAGGATGATTTTTTCCTTGTCAGGGGTGGTATGCGCAGTGTTGAATTTAAAGTGGTAGAGACAGACCCTGGTGAATATTGTGTTGTTGCACCAGACACTGAAATCTTCTGTGAGGGAGAGCCTATCAAGCGTGAGGATGAAGAAAGATTGAATGAAGTGGGTTACGACGATGTTGGTGGTGTCAGGAAGCAAATGGCTCAAATTCGTGAACTTGTAGAACTTCCTCTTAGACACCCACAGCTGTTCAAATCAATTGGTGTGAAGCCCCCAAAAGGTATTTTACTATATGGACCTCCTGGTTCTGGGAAGACGCTGATTGCAAGAGCTGTGGCAAACGAGACTGGAGCATTCTTCTTTTTAATTAATGGCCCTGAGGTGATGTCAAAGTTGGCTGGTGAGAGTGAGAGCAACTTGAGAAAGGCTTTTGAGGAAGCTGAAAAGAATGCTCCATCCATAATCTTTATAGATGAGATTGATTCTATTGCTCCAAAGAGGGAGAAGACTCAGGGTGAGGTGGAGAGGCGTATAGTATCCCAACTCTTAACGTTAATGGATGGCCTTAAGAGCCGGGCACATGTGATTGTTATGGGAGCAACTAATAGGCCCAACAGCATTGACCCAGCTTTGAGGAGATTTGGGAGATTCGACAGAGAAATTGACATTGGTGTGCCAGATGAAGTTGGACGATTGGAAGTCCTTAGAATCCATACGAAAAATATGAGACTTGCCGAAGACGTAAGTAGCTTAATGGCTACTCATCATGACTACACAAAGCAACCAAATCTTTTGAGAATAAAGTGAACTGATGTTAAAACTAATATTTTGTCTCAGGTTGATCTTCAACGAGCTGCAAAAGATACCCATGGTTATGTTGGTGCAGATCTTGCTGCCCTCTGCACAGAGGCTGCTCTTCAATGTATTAGGGAGAAAGTGGACGTTATTGACTTGGAGGATGAGACAATTGATGCTGAGGTGTTAAATTCAATGGCTGTGACCAATGACCACTTCCAGATTGCATTGGGATCCTCAAATCCATCATCCTTAAGAGAAACAGTGAGTGCATTTATAAATATATATTCTGAGTTGAATTTCCATTTGCTTTATATATTTTTTTTCTTATTTACCTTCTGTTCGACACAGAAGATGGAGAAGGGGGCATTTTAATAGTCAATTTTTGGATGTTAGGAAAAACCATGAACTAGAAATTTTCATGAAAGTTTAGCTTTTATTAGCGCTTCTCATAAATGGCTTTTGAGAAAACTAGATCAATTTGTTCCCTATATTTATACCAGCATGAGATTCACTCATGAGCCTCCAAGGCTGGTGTTTGTACCTTGTTGGTTTCAGTTTTCTATATCCTGAATTTTCTTACTTTCTCACTCTGTTTCACTTCTGTTTGTTAGTTCTCCTTAACCTTTACAATAACGAACATATTTTTGTTCGTGCTAGGTTGTAGAGGTTCCTAACGTTTCGTGGGATGATATTGGTGGATTGGAAAATGTTAAAAGAGAACTTCAAGAGGTTTGTGATTTATTTAGATTTAGTGTTTGCACTTATGAGAAGTATTTATATACGTGCTTCACCCTTTCCCTTGCTGGTCGCATTGTTTATCGGACTGCTTCTTTGATTAATGAGTTTGTGGTTTCTGGCAGACTGTCCAATATCCCGTGGAACATCCTGAGAAGTTTGAGAAATTTGGCATGTCACCTTCTAAAGGTGTTCTCTTTTATGGACCCCCTGGCTGTGGTAAAACCTTACTTGCAAAAGCAATTGCTAATGAATGCCAGGCCAACTTCATAAGTGTCAAGGGTCCTGAGCTGCTGACTATGTGGTTCGGAGAAAGTGAAGCAAATGTGCGGGAAATATTTGACAAAGCACGACAGTCTGCTCCTTGTGTCCTTTTCTTTGATGAACTTGATTCCATTGCAACACAGGTATTCATGATTTTAACCTTTTAACAATCGAGGCTGTCTTGAAGACGCAATGCAAATTAATTTGTTATAGAAATACATAATCCATTCCTCACAGTGCTATTTTGCATTTGCTTCTCCCTGCTTGCAGCGTGGCAGTTCTGTAGGTGATGCTGGGGGTGCTGCAGATAGGGTCTTGAACCAACTTCTGACAGAAATGGATGGGATGACAGCTAAGAAGACAGTTTTTATAATTGGGGCCACAAACAGACCTGATATCATTGATCCAGCATTACTTAGGCCCGGTCGTTTGGACCAATTGATTTATATCCCTCTACCTGATGAAGCTTCACGCCTTCGGATATTTAAAGCATGTTTGCGTAAGTCACCTGTCTTAAGGGATGTTGACCTAGCGGCTCTTGCACAGTACACTCATGGTTTCAGCGGTGCTGATATAACTGAAATTTGCCAGCGTGCTTGCAAATATGCTATAAGAGAAAATATCGAGAAGGAAAAGTTCGTGAACTCATTTGATTGATTAACGCATGCATGCATCGTTTTCTTTGAGTGATTCATTATATGAACAAATAAGTTGAGATACAGTGTTTTTTTTTTCAAACTGCTTTGTTTATGGTTGTGGTCTGTGATTTGCTGCCGTTTCATTTAACTGATGGAGGAATGACAGGATATTGAAAGGGAGAAAAGAAAGCAAGAGAAGCCTGAGGCCATGGAAGAAGATGATGTATCCCATATAAAGGCCGCTCATTTTGAGGAATCAATGAAATACGCCCGCCGTAGTGTCAGTAATGCCGACATCAGGAAGTGCCAGGTCTTTGCTCAGACCCTACAGCAATCTCGTGGATTTGGGACTGAGTTTAAGTTTTCAGATCGTTCTGAGACTGCTGCAGGTGAAGGATCTTCACGTCCATATGCTTCAGCGACTACTGCTGGGGCTGATGATGATCTGTATAGCTAAACCCACGTGTTTAATTGTGTGAATTGCGGCCACAGCACAAGGATATGAGACGGCAACAAAAGGTGCAGTGTATAGGAAAAGGAGAGCCCGGCCCACGGCAACAAAATTGTTGGGCTTTATTATTATTATATAAGATGAAGATGTGTATATATTGGAGGCATTTTAATTGTTAAATTAGTAAACTAGAACATCCTATTAAGTCACAAATATTATTCAATAAAAATGATGTTTGGAGGAGACAAAATGTTGTATGGGAAAAGAAAGAAAAATGAGAACAGAGGACTTGTTTGTTTAAAGCCAAATAAATAGAGGTAAAAGAAAAAAAAAAGTAAGGATGAATGTGACGGATGAAATGCATTATTTAAAGCAGTAGGACACAACACACATCACCCAAAACAGCCTGCTCATTTTCCAATTTGGATTTTAGCTTTGCTTCCACATGGCTGGATCCCACGTGTGACTGGGTTCCATTATGTTTCTACTTCCCCCCACTATTTTCTGCTTACTCTATTTGCACGTGCATCACGTGATCACCCTCTTGGAGAAAATTATACAATGATCTATATGATATGATATTCAATTCAGCTTTTTATTTATGTGTTGCTTAATCTTAGATGTTGAAACTTTTGGGTGAATTGAATTTTAGAAATTTTTTTTTTTTTTAATTGAAAATAAATTAGTTTTAAGTAATTGTAATTGGCCCGTGCAGCTGAGAAGAGAAATTTTAGGGGGGGGGGGGGGGGGGGGCCCCCCAACAAAACACTAATGAAATTGCATTTAAAAAAAGATTTGGATTGTTGTTTTTTGCCGGGTTTTGGGGGTAAAAATTGTA
>CAOGCB011250702.1:0-65608 GCA_948266635.1 Cnidoscolus chayamansa | reverse complement strand
TCTGTTATGAACTAATCGCACACACAAGAATACACTCACAGTTCTGGTAAAATACTCAATGCTTTATTATGGATGAGTCTTGAAAATTTATAGTAATTACAATATTCTAGAATTCTCTCTCTAACAGTCTTCCATGTGCAGGGAATTTCTGTTGCAGACGAGAGACCCATGCGCGCCGAGCTGTTGAATAGCTGGAGATGGAGATCCCAAAATGCCCCGTTTGACAAGCCCAAAACGCAGCGTCCGCGCCTCATTTTTGTAAGTTCACTGCGCACCGTTTTAATGTGATACGCATCGTTTTATTCATGTCATTGCCCCCATTTTAAATGACTTGGCCTAGATCACACACCGCTGGGGACCTTGGCTGGTTCCATGGCGCCATCCTGCTTACTGAGGTAATCATCGTATCAGCATTTCGATGTGAATCATTACAGTTGTGCTTCTGCCATTCCTAGTCGCTATAATCATTGAACTCATTCTTACAACCGCAGCACTCCAGGTGTAACGCTCTGGGGCCAATTTGCTGCATAGGGCCAAAGCTGGGTCTGCTGGCCTCGGTCACTGGTAGGTAACTTATTTCCACTTTTATGCTTGCATGTGACGTATATGATTCACCAGGGAATAGCCCAGTTGATTCAGAGCTCCATGTTAAGAATTGCATATTCCTTTCAATAAGTGTCTGATCCCAGAAGCATGTTCAATTTGTTAAAAGTTTTGAGTGAAAGAATTGGATACTCCAACTTGGTTCAAGTACCATGTCCACATGACGTTTCCTGAAAGGGAAATTTAGGAGAGAAAGCTAGTCCCCCCACCATTTTCTCCATTGATGCAACGGTTAAGAATTATGAAGTAATGCTACAAATGAGATTAAGCACCAAAGCTTTCATTATAAATAATTATATTGTAGACATTCATTTTCAGTAAATGGATGCTTGTACAAGTTTAGATATATAAAGCTGCCTTCTGTAACCATATTTCAAGGATCAAATGCTGGAACGTCTTGCCAAGGAGGATATAATGCACGATACATTGTTCTATCAATGATACTCCTGTAAGGATCTTTCTCTCTCTTCTTCAACAAGTAGTCGATATTGTGTTTAACTTCAGATTTTACCTGCAAATACAACTCATTTGCGTAATCTCTGTCTTTCAGAAGCTCTTCCTTCCCCTTTGTTTCAATGGGCTTTCCGAAAAGATAATAAAGTCGGCCAGGAACCTTAGGCAAAAGTCCTGGGACGAACACTTCTTGGTTGGCGACCTCTCCTAGACTCTCATCCCTATAATCAGATCACAAACTTTGTCAATACAGACTCAAGGTAGCTCCAGTATCTTAAGCTGATATAGTTTTCCATTTCTAGTGAGCAGATAAATGTCATTGCATGGAGAATGATCACCTGATTTTCATAGCATTGCGGCTTGTCTCCCCAATATAGTCATTAAGAAAAGGGATTTTCATTAGGTCGTTGTAGTCGAGAACCAACTGCCACATTCAGACAACAGCTTTTAAGTTTTTACAGTAAGCATGAGAATAACTGCAAGTTGAAGTTTACCAAAAGCAAGGGAAATTTTATAAATTTTTTAAAGCAATGGAGGGTAAGAGTCCAAAAATTTTCTTCCTTTGTGGGTATTTTAATCATTAAAGAAACTAAATGTTAACTTCTAGATAACAAAAAAGAAACAGAGAAGAAGGAAGCATGTATTGCAAGATTTAGCAATTCCATATTCAAATCAGGACAAAAACATCTCTACCATCAGGAACAGTGTCTAGTGTTGAAACAATATAGTGGTGGCACAAGAAATAAAGAAGAGTATAAAACTCACTTCTACTATATCATCTTCTCCTACAGCCCCAAATGGTACAATTGTGGCTCCAAACCTTGCAGCCATTCTCACAAATTCTTGTTGATTAGGCCAAAATAATTCATACTCTTCTCCCTGAAAATCACAGAATTGTTACAACTGGGAGGAACCGTAGTCTTGAAAACTATAAAGCAATAAAAGAATTTAATTAGGCGAAGTAGTGATGGTGAGATGGCAGCTTTGGTGACTGTGGAATAGCATACAATACATCTTTGCAAGTATGGATCTGTAAACTACTAATATGTGGCCCCTATGGCCTCATATTGACAATGTCAAAACATAAACAAAAGCGTCAAAAATTTTCATATGATGAAATTATAGTAAAAATACATATGATTTCAGCTTTCAACAAAAACTTGATGAAGTGACTGCAAGAAAGTTGGTGTACCTTGTAATGCAAAGCCTCCCGTGCACCTCCAGGATAAAGAAGCACATGCGATTTTGTTGAAAGCAATCTGAAAATATTACTAGCTGAAACTGGTACAGCACCCATTACTTTTAACCAATCTTGTAGAGTAAATTCAGTAGTTGAAGTCTCCATCGAATCATTGAAGAGTATTGGATGTGCTAGACCACGCACGAGAAGTTTCTCTCTCAAGAATGCTTCTACGAGTGGATAAAGTTCAATTCCCATCAACATGTGATAACCAACTAACAAGACAGGACCTTCCTTTGGAACCCCAGCGAGACCTCTCACTATCCTTCCATCATCTAGAGTCGAGAATATAGCAGCAGAAGTAGCAGAGCGGTAAAATCTGAAATGTATGTGATTTTATTATTAGCATCAGCCTGCAACATACAAATTATGTGGTGGCATGCAACTTGAATCATCAATCATAACCGAGTGAAGTGCGACTAATAAGACAGTAGAAATGTTCAGGCTGGATGAGGATCTGATTTCCTTAGTATAGATTTCAGTGAGCTAGATCAAGTTGCAACCAGAACCTCCATTTAGTTTGAAGAGACTACACATAATAAATTTGCTGAATTACCCAATCACTTCATCAAAGCTACGTTTGAATTCTGACATGCTAGGGGGCACGAAGTCTGAGATATAATCGATCCTTCTTGAACAGCGATATTTGCCAGTACCTTTAATAATAGTGAGCAGATTAATTCCAGCCTCCTGTGCCATCAAACAGAAGGTTCTATCAAAGGATTATAAAGAACTTAAAAGCAGCCAACTAAGTTTTTCCTTCCACATTGAAACAAATGAGTAATGGAAGCTAGTATGCAGTGTAGCGAAAAGCTTTAACATCCTACAAGCTATGGGCACAAACCAATTCAACCGGCCTAACATATCACCTATGAGCAAGAAAAATTCTGGAGCACTGCATTTGTCATAAGCATAAACTTAGTCACAGTAAGTCCTCAAAATTTTGTAATATTCTCATTTGTAGTTACAAAAGACGAAGTACAAACTGTGTTCTCTAGTCCATTTTGAAAACAATTAACAGTCTCGGAAGTAGATCATAACAAAAATGGCCAAAAAATGGTCTTTAGAGAATACCCATCAACATGGTTCTATTAAGAGAAGAATGTCTCGAATTCTGAAAGAATACAAATATTGATAGAAAGTATATTAAAGTTCAGAACTTGATCTTTTGACTTGTTTCAATACTAAATCTCTTTTATGCACTGGACAGTACTTCTGGGGGCTTAGCTAAAAAGTACATTGAGACCGCGTCCCAAGAAAAGCACAAAAATCATATGTATTCAGACAATAGCCATGAAGCAAATGACACAACTTATTACGATAGAGAGAAGCATTACTGACAAGTGTTCAGCAGTTAACATGTGTCTGTACACCTTATTGGTTTTGCAAATATAAAACCATTTGTCCGAAGAATTTGCTAAATATGGTGACTCACTACGATAAAGAGTACTGCAGTAAATTATAGAATTTTCATATGTTTCATTCACTTCTTATATTCTATCATTTATTTTTCGTATTCCTTCATTCACTTTTTTTTATTTTTATTTTGTAGTGAACGATAATATTTTCTAAGCTTTCCTTCTTTTTGTATTCTTCCATTCATTTCAATAATCACTACAAGTGCTGTTCACCATAGTGATTCACTCAACCAAGGATTCTTGTATTGAGAAACTGGAGTTTAAGGAGAAGGGAATATTCCATTCCCAATCTCAGGATCATCCCATTAAGAGAAACACTGAATACATGAAGATTGTTGACATAGAACTGACTGTAATTGGTTGAAAATTGAAAAGGTGATTCATTTATTCAAATCACCAATGATTTAAGGTTCTTGATGTTAAGTGAAAATTTTCTAGACTGACCAGAAGCTCTACTGATTTGAAGTAGTTAGAAAGGATCTAGAAACCTGCCATTTATTTCACATATATCCATGCACAATATGACTGTTGTCGCATACCATTAAAATTGTATGCCCGTGGTCTTTGAAGAGACGAACTATGCAATTCTGTAGTGAACTTCTAAGACGGTCAGCTTCATCAGCACTGGGAAGCATATAATCCTTGCCACTATACCAAATACACCACTTCCATACTTTAATGCTACATAAATATTCATTATTCTAAGCTGATTTTGCAAGCAATATCAATAACAAAATCATGCACAAGAAGAAAAAGGGCATCATTTTCCTGCAACATATAAACATCTGATCCTTATTTATATAATCACACACTTCATTGCAATGATCTATTATAGCAAAAATACCGACATAGATGAGCATTTTTTTTCTCTTCCAATCATGCTTCTAAATCTCAGAAAGCATATTGCTCCTGTAATTTAAAAAGAAAACGGGAAACAAACGAAAAGATGTCCTTTTATTTTATAACCAAATGCATGTGTGCTAATATTGGAGGCAGTGGTAGATTTGAAGAGCCTTTAGAACTCATCAAAATAAGGGAAAGAGTGCAACCATAGTTTTGTTCATTAGTTCACTTTGGTATTCATGTTGTGTAAATTAATCAAGGTGCACGTGGTCAATTAGGCGAAAAATCTACAAAAAAGAACATTTGGAAATAGATATTTTTGACCTCTAGGCATGTTTCCGTATCTGATGCTCAAAATTGAATCTGAGAAACATAGCTTTTGTTGTATTTTGAAGGTGTCAGGTATAACTTTCAACAAGAAGTCAAATACCTGTAATGCTAGCATAGTAACTAGATATGCAACAAGATGACTGATTAAATCATGCCATGCCAATTTCTGTACACCATTTAAGAAACACTTGAACCACAAGCAAAAGAGAAGCAACTTAATCTAAGAGATTAAAAGAAGAACCACATATCAAGGTAGATTAAGGACCTAGCAAGCACTAGCACTTCAGCTTTTACGGCATGAAGGCGGGAATTGGCATAAGCAGCAGCTGATTTGAGCAATTTCAACTTCCACATAAAAGTTGGCTTTGGAATGATATCAGCCAAACCCTGAAATCAAAACATAATAATATCTGTCCATAGCCCTAAAAGATGATATTTAAACTGATCAAAAAGAATTATAATAATCTGAATACAAATAGGAATCAAGTTATACTTCAGACCAGACAAAAAAAAAAGGTTTAGTCTGAATAATGCTAAAAATCACCTATCTTATTTCTACAGAACTTTCCCTTTTTTTAAGATATCACAGTACTCAAATTAACTTAGGCCTTTCAACAATGAAAGGATTTTAATACCAGCATATGGCTTACATTTTGTTACTTTTCATTACTGTGCCACTCTCCCTGTCTCCCATAAAAAACATTTAGAAATACCGATCAGGCATTAACGTTAAGCACACTAAATGCTTTGAACATTAAATCTACAAAGACTAACCAACAACCAAGTTGTTAAGGTAAGAGGGAAAAGGAGAAATCAGGCATGAATTCAGAATAAACTTTAGCTGCATAGACTTTTCTTCTCATATCATACAATAATCTACAAGATAAGCTACCATCCTAAACATTTAGTTTCCATAACAGTTTATCATAGCAGAAGCTCTAGTTCTTGGAGAATAATGATTATAAAAAGAGACCAAAGCCAATAACAACAACAGAGCAAGTGCAAAACTAGGCAGTGCAGTCTTAATTTCTTACAGAAAGAAACGGAAACAAAGAAGTGAGATTGCCAGACAGTTGTTCGATCTTTGATTTTGGAGGAAGCCTGTATTCGATCCCAACCATTGCCATCTTCAGTGGATCACCTGGTGTCATGAATAGAAATGTTAGTAACACTACAGCAATTTCTTTTCTTAATGGGTTGGCTAAAGTTTTTCTTATTAGTACTTTTTCATTAGGGATCAAGGCAATTTGAAGGTGCAAAAGGTTGCACTTGACAATTAACAATTCTGTAGGATATCGATTAAGGATATTGTTTAGACTATCCCGCTAAGGATGTTCTAGATGTAAGCAAAATTTTCTGGGAGTCAAATAGAAACTGAAGAAGGGAGTGACAATCCTATAACCAAGAGGTTGATAGACTTTTATATCGTAGCTTGCCAAGGAGTACTTCAACAAGATTCATTTATTTATTCCCCTTATTTTACTTCTGATCAATATTAGTCAATGAACAAGAAAGCATATTTTCAATGAAATTAGCCAAACATACAAGTTTTTGGTACCACATAGTCCACATTTAGTATTTTAGCATGGTAATGTCAAGGAATCACTCAACCTAAAATCTTAAACTTGTAGGTAAGCATCACAAAAATAGTTTATATCTCTAACATTCACATATGCGAATGCTAACTGAGCTGGAAATATGAACAAGCACGCTCGATTTACCTTAGTCAATAAATGGGGCAGTCAGAATTCAAACTCTGAACCTTTTGATCTGAGAGATTTTGCTACCATATCAAGAAACCACTCAACTTAAAACAAGCTTGTAGACCAAAAGAATACATATATTCATTTGTAGGAAACATGTTTATAGTATAAAAACTAATTCAGATCTTATAGGGAAAGTAAATGAATAGTATTCAGAGCAAAAGATCACATACCCATAACAAGGCTAAGAAGATGGGGGAGTGCGTTATGCAATCCATCAGGCAGAGCCTCCAAGAGCGGAAGCAAGGGTTGTACTTGTGACCTGCCAAACGATGTAGCTAAGGCAAAAGGCTGTAGACATCAGACTAACTTAAAGAGGGAAAACAAGGAAGTCATTAAGAATATATGGTGAACAAAGTACTGCTTGTCTGTGAACTGACCTGGATTAGCTAGTATCAAGACAAGGTCAATTTTAGGATTACGTGCAGCCACAGCAAGTGCTAGACATCCTCCAAGGGAATCCCCCACTAGATAAATTGGTCTATTTGGTGATGCAGCATGCCTAGTCCTTGCTGTTTCTTCAACAAATTTCACTAGTCCTTCATGAAATAAAATATCAATAATTACTGACAAATAGCAACTTCTTTATTTATAAAAAGGTAAACGGTTCTGATTTCACCAGTTGGCACAAAGTCGTAGATTATTTCATCTTTGTAAGTTATCAATGCAGAGAAGTACTAACTGAAGCAAGTAAATTCAAGTTTGAAGGATTTCCAAGTTTAATACCTTCAAAGGGTGTTCTGTCGTACACTGGAATATGAAGGCACCAAACTTCAAACACCCTGCATAGACCAAAATTTTCAACTGCTAATGCATAACGTATGCAAGCTTAAGTTTACAGCTTTTCGCCATAAAGCATCAATCAGTTCGAAGTGTTTTAAAAGAGGATGGACTGGCAGAAATTGAGAAATTATAAAGTACAACCATTGTGTAAAATGGTTTTATTATGACTTTGATCATGACGAATTTATGTGAGTACCATTATAATCAATGATAAAAACGTACAATGGTTGCACTAAAAGTGGATTTTCTGCTAGAAAATTAGATTATAGGATGTTTCAGGAGCATTCAGCTCAGAGCAAACCCAAAATTTTCCAGGACTATAGACGCCTCTTTTAATTTCCCATATAACATGATTTTGTTGTCATCTTTTGAGATGAACATTCAGAACTTAATTATATAAAAATGAAAATAAAAGTCTTTTTTTTTTTAGTTAGAATGGAGGTGGAAATAAAATAACTTACTTTCCAAGAGCTTTATGATGCAAAGTAAGACCCAAGCCTAGACCATCCATACCTGCAAGTATCAATACGAATTTGGTATTCTGAAATCCAACAAACTTGCATTGTAAAGTTGAATCCACCAAAAATTCGACAAATACTAAAGATCCAAATCACATCTAGGAAGCCAAAATCTCTTTATTAGGAGGTCTATCAATTTGTTATCTTTCTGCTTTTGCAGAACTTGCAGAAGAGTCAAATTTCAACTTAAAAAGAGTTTTTCCACAGAGAAATGAATACCTGGTAAAAACAATAGAGTTGGAGAATTTTTGTGAGGCTGCCCACACTCAATTGGGCAAAACCACCGAGGTGGTCCTCCATCAGGCCTAATCATCTCCTCGGCTGCATGAAAATAATCCTTCACTGTGTTGGTACCATATCCATCATCCCACAGCACTTCCATATCTTTTGGAACATCTTTCATCTGCTTTTTCTGTACTATAGACTTCAATCTCCCATTTTCTCCATTAACTAAAGCCCTCTCCTTCTCCACCCTAGTACCTCCATCAATAAGAACTCCATTCTTCTCTTTCTGATCAATGAAAGAAGTTCCATTCACTACAATTGAATCAGATGGGAGCACTTCCGAATCCCCATTACCTACATTCTGAACTCTTACTTGAAACCGACCCTTAGTTACTGAATTAGTCAAAAAATAAGGGGATACCTGTAAAGAAAAAACCGATGCCATGGCCTGTATAAGCAATGGCAGAAAGCTGACAACTTTTATGAGTTTCCAGAAGAACAACTTAGAACTACTTCCAAGTTTCAAATATCAAATAAGAGCAACTACAAAGAAAATTGGGAAGCTTTTCAAGCACTTGAAAAGGGCTTCAATCTAACAGAATGTTAGAGAACCCATAAATTTCTCACACCTAAATTTAACCTTGGAGCAACTTGAGACTTCGTGCAGGCGCTAAGCAGTAAGGTCGGACCCTTTTCAAGTCCTCTTAGCACTTGAAAAAGGCTGCAACTGCCATATATACTTGGTAATTCACTGAAGGCTGAAACACCGTAATTTGAGAATCACAACACTAAAAATACGTAAACTTTAGACCCCTTTCAAGATTCACCTATTGAACAAATTAGAAACCTCCCAGTTTCAAATACCAAGAGGCAGCAGAAAAGAAAAACGTAGGGATCTCAACTTGAAATATCAGCAAACTAACCAAAACGCTTAGAATGTTCTCCCTAAATCACTCTAACAGAAAAAAATCACACCCTTCATGCTTACCATAACAACTAAGACCTCCCACCCAAAAAAATAAAGCAAACCCAGAATACAAAATGAAGTGCAAAGCTTGTAGAACACCTATTCGTAGAGTTATTATGAAAGAAAAGACAGAAAAAAAGGCAGCAAATATAGATTCATCGAGAGGAAAAACAATAGCGAGTGAAGTGAGAAAAACAAGAGCAGATATGATTAGCGGTGTAAGAAGGTTCCTGAATTGTGGATATTCTAGACAGAATAAAAACGTAACAGTTACAATTACCTAGTAATATTCTTTATCTTGAGCTTTGAGTGTCCAATTTTTCCTTTTCTATACAAAGCCATTTCTACTATTAGACGGTTATTGTCTAGCCACACATGCAATTGTACTCTCTGCCTCTCTCTCGCTCTCTCTCTCTCACACACACAACGTACGGTTCTTAATTAGTTAGTATGTGGCCATCAGAAAAGACATGTAGATAATGTAGGGTGTACGCCACTTGGGTTGGGGCAGTCACTGCTTTTTGAAGAGCAATAATGGGAGGCCATGCATACGAGTATAATACATCTTGCTTGCCTGCCTGCATGTATGCATACAGTAAAGAATTCATCGAAAACGATTAAGCATGAGAGGAGGGTCTAAACCATTGCTTATCCAAAATCATACGTGAGTTTGTCATGTTACATTGATGAGATTTTATTTAAAAAATAAAGCGCTTAACACGTGCCATCAAATTCACATACGAAGATAAAGGGCCTACTTTTCACGCCCTTCGACAGTATTCATTTATACATAGTTAAGATCTTAAATATTAGAAGGAATTTAAAATTAATAATCATTTAAAATATATTTTTTAAGTTATATTTAATAAATAAAATAGTTTATTTTAACAAAATTTTATTTTTAAATTAAGCTAATAAAAGATTGATTTTTATAATAAAAATTATATTAATTCTTATTTTTAGCTAAAACAAAGATAAAATTAAAAGAGTAAAAAGCAGTAAATCATTTTACTCTTCAAAATTATATTAAAAAAAACATCATTTAGGAAATTATCTGAAAATTTTCTCACTTAAAAACCAATTCTTTTACTTTTATTCTAAATATTTTTGTTGTCACCCTTTTTTATTTATTTTCAGGATTTTCCAGTTTCATAAAATCAATACTTGTATTTATAAATAAGAGTTGCATAAAAAAAATTAATACATATACTCCATTACAAATGATTTGAGACGTGCATCATCGAAAGGATGCTCTAGAACACAAACAGAAATATGAAAGAGATGCGATGGAGCTATCAACCAAAGCAAGCGTATAAAGGGAGAGGCGTGATGTGG
Source organism: Cnidoscolus chayamansa (assembly GCA_948266635.1). Taxonomy (NCBI): domain Eukaryota; kingdom Viridiplantae; phylum Streptophyta; class Magnoliopsida; order Malpighiales; family Euphorbiaceae; genus Cnidoscolus; species Cnidoscolus chayamansa. The sequence goes on along the minus strand of CAOGCB011250702.1, from coordinate 55,130 downwards.
AGAAAAAGGGTGTTGATAAGGGTACCTAACAAATGCAACACCATTCCACGTATATTGCTGCTGAAAGAGATAGGGCAGATATCCACCACCACCACCACCACACTGTTTATACTACTCACAACTTGTGTAGTTTGGTCAATTATCACCCATATCTAGTGAAAGTAACACACCCACCCTTAATTACCTTGTTCCTTTGAATCATTCCTTTCCGGTGATAAATTATTATGCCATATTCTGCCTTAAAATAACACATAAATACACACAATTCAAACAGTCCTTTATCTCTGCCAGTCAAAGCATTGCTGCTGCTGATTATTGCGGCAAGCAGTCCTATTATCATCTCAAACTCAAATGCTCACTCAAAAAAGGCTCTAGGTTACATGGAATCAGCACGGGGAGGAAAATTTGTTGGTAAAATAAATAGAATGGCGAGATCAAAATGAATGGGAATTGTATTATTTCCACGAAAAGGAAAGAACATATTAAAAAAAATAATAAAAGCAAAAAACTTAACAACAATTTCTATGGCTATTTATCGTACCCAACAATACACATCTACAGAGCTTTCGACATCATAACACTAATTTGGCACCCTTTTGCAAACTCCTTGCCATTGACTCTCAACAGTCGCAAACCCTTCTATTGCCCCATGCAGGCCTTCCAATAAACTTGCTATGTCCGTCAAAAATGGCTTGCATTATGGCTATAGACGAAGTTCAAAAGCTATATATACCATCTGTCCAATAAAGGAAAACACTAACCAAGATCTTCTCAGCTAGCTTGGAGAAGGGCCAAAAATTTGATTGGTTTTCCAAATTTACAAGGACATTATATGACTGATTGTGCTGAGCATCCCAGAAGAACCAATGCATTCCCTCCAATATTTTACACAAGCACAAGATTTCCATCCATGAGCTACAAACCACCAAACGAGTACGACTCAGAATGTTGAGCATTAAGGCCTTCCTCAGTTATGACATCAAAGATAATGCACTAAGGTAAGGTATTTGATCCAAACCCATGAATTCAAACACAGCACAAAAGAATGTCAATTAAGGATAAAAATTAGATGAACAAAAAATTCATAGGGTTTAGTGGATATAATCATGAGAAGATAAGGTCAAGTTCATACTCACCTCCACCCAAAAGTTGCACAGAGTCACCTTCCCTGAACCACTCTGTAGTTAAGGACCAGATCCTCAGGTTTCTTCCATATGTAAGCTCTTACTGTGGCTAGACTCATGTCTGGGGACAAGACCTAGAAAATGTAGAATACTGTGATTAGGTAAGAGTGCCAGGAACTTCTACTTCTCTAAGAGTAGTAGCCTTGTATTTGTGGTTTACGTACATTGGCTTGTTAAAAAAAAAAAAAAACCAAGTACAATCGGATCAAGTGAAATATATGATACTTTCTGTGAATCAATTTAGGGTCTTCAAGTTCTTAATATATTTTTATTCATCTGCTAAATTGGCACAGTCCACAGGGAAAAATGGAAAAACAATCAAGAGACTGAATTTGAGAGAAGATCGATAGGTGTACTATCCGCACCTATTATATTTACTTTTGCACCTCTACAACCTTGCCTAATTTGATGGCTAATCACTCTCATAACAATGGGCTACTAGTATCTACAATGTATTCAAAGGCATCCGCTAATAAAAAAATATGAATATCCAATACCTGATTGTTGCACAAAATCTCTATGGATGGCCTAAGCTTTTGCGAAGGCTTCAGTCCAGATTGATAGGATCCATCTCCAACTGCAGAATGCTGCAACTGTCCACCACCAAGTCCAGGAACAAAAGTTCCATCAGGATTATCCAGTGGTTTGTCAAGGACCATCTTTTCTAAGACATAATTGACAACCTGCACAAACATAGCAGTGGACCATTGTGAGTCATAGTGTATTCTTTATCCAGAAATGCAAAGGGCAAATAGCACAGCACAATCTAACACAATTCAAAGCGTGATATTCAATGTCCTTTAAAAAGGAGGCCAAAGCTAAATGTGCACCAGATCACTGTCAAATAATTTGTATTATTCAACTGATGCATGAGTTGCCATAATGTTTCAGATTCGAGCTACAAAGAACACTTCATCAGAATATGGCAATAATTCTCAATTCATTCAGCTCCTTGTCCACCTTCAAGAATCCTCATATTTTCTTGTTCTAACCAGAAGCAATGGAAACATGCACAGATATTATATAGACTAAAGCATCTTAAACAACCTAAAAATTAATTTCTCTTTTCGGGACAATATTGCTTGTGAATAATTTGTTCCATCTTGCCTTTGATTTTCTCATTCCACCATCCCTTTTAGATAATTCCATTGTACTGAATCAATGATAAAAAGGAATGGAGAGGAAGGAGAATGAGTAGATTTTAAAAGTTCTGTTAAATATGTTTAAAATAGGTTACTTCTTAAAAGAAAATTCTTTCCTTTTAACTGTTTTGATATAAATGTTACCACTTCCATTCACAATGTTTTTTCCCTATCTCCACTTGCATTGTTCTATTGCTTGCAGGCAGTCACTTCCACAGGGCAAATACTTCCCAATTTGTTTTCAGAACAAATTACAGCTTAGATATATGCATCCTACGAGATAGGTTTCTAGGAAATTGATGTTTAAACAGTTTCTAATTCCCAATCATAGTATGTGTCGTAGACGGTAGAACACACCACATTAACAAATTTTAAGTGCAGTAAATACAAACAGCATATACATTGTAACTGACCTCTTTATGATCAAATGCTTCTGGAATACATTCAAGATAATTTATTTCCTCAAATCATTGACTTAAACTTACTTTATGTATTCTCAGTATGCGGGGTGCGCTTAGTTTGCCTTGTGTGAGGATCTGGACAGCTGAGCCTTCACAAGGATGCAGATAAAAGCTGCACCTGGAGAAATTCGACAATTTAAATTATTTACCTAGGAAAGAAACCTACTTAAATCAGCTCAAGATAAGCAAAAGAAAGTATCCATTGTTCAATGCAAAAAAAAAAAAAAAAAAAAAAAAAAAAAAAAAAAAATCCAAGCAACATGAAGAATAATGGCCTTCAATAGATGCATAGTTTCACATAAGCACACTTCTTTATGCCTCACAAGTAAAATGTTAATGCAGTGAAACACAAACATGCAAACATATGAAACAATATAGCAATAAAATCAAAGACTACTTGGTATTTTCTCTTGGAGGGAGGCGATTATTCAATACGCAATCTAAACACCACCAAGGGAAGTCCTTTTCATCCTCAGTTCCATCTAAATCAGTAACTTTCTTTCTCCAAGGACCTCCTTGAGAGCCTTCAGTGATAATTGAAGGAGGAGAAACTGTTGAAAATTCAAACGGCGGATACACCATGGAGTCATTTTCAGCACTACCATCTACCTCAACTCGGGAATGGGCATGACTTCTAGGAGTAATATCTTTCCCAGATAGAACATCCCCATTAGCTGAAGATTGCGATGCAAGTCTTTGCCTTCTTTGGGTCAACCAATGCACCAATAGACCTTTAAGGGTTTCACGAGCGAGATTAACCTGCAGATCATGTGTCAAAGCAACATATGAATCAGTTAGTGATAAACCTATGGAGAGCAATTCAGTTTTACAATTAAATAGAGCACTTAGAAGACCATTTGCACACTAGACAAAGCCCCTGTTCCATAATAGAACCACCAACTTGAGATTTATTTAATAATTTACCTTGTCATCTTCAGGTTTTCCAGCTATGTTAAGGTCTGCAGAATACATCTCTGCAGAAAAGCACTGTGGTGTGTCCACATGAACAGACAAGCTTCCAAGCCTTGTATCCACAGTGAACCACCCAGGAATGCTTACCTAGAGAAGCAAGATAATTAACAGTAAAATCTAAAGTGTCAAGAAACCACTTAACCTAAAAGCCCAAGCTTGTATGTGAGGCTCCAAGAATTGTTTTACATCTCTAACAAGAGTCTTCTCAGAAAAAAAAAATACTCTTTATGCGTACCATTTCAAATAATTTTTCCTTTTTCTCCTCAAATGACACCTGGGAAGATATAAAATCACAAGTCTGAATAATTACTGCAATACAGCAATCCTGAGAGCAGTCATATATAAATGTAGACATGACATCATGAATGAACCATACCAGCAGTGATACCATCTAACCCTTCCAGAAGTCAGGGATACCACCATGCAAAAATACAATCATACATTCACATCAAAAAAAAGGAAAAAGACATGTGACCTTTCCATAGTTCTCCACCACAACACCCCTTGTGATCTCCCATAGCTTCACTGAACCAGCAGTATCCTTGAAGGCAGGTGTGATTCATAAGTTCCATACAACTCCAGTTGCACATGGATAACATCAGTATTAAAAACATGCTTACCTTAGTCAAGACATGCCTTCTATTATTTAAAATTTCATGCTGCACTATTGCTGGAGTTCCAGGAATGCTTAAGGTTGGTTCTTTGTAGACAGGAACCTGCATATGTTGTTTAATGTATCAAATAAGGAAGATAAAAGTTCGTGTCCACCAGTATATAAAGAGAGAGAGAGAGAGAGAATTTATTTAAACATATTCAGATACTCGAGTCAAAACAAACCATCAATAAAAAGGGAAGTTACAAAATCAGAATATAAAATGCAGCACAACATATCATGACATAAACTACATAGATAATTGCTACAAACATTCTATGTATCTTGGTGCCACATGCCTTAATTGGTTGAGTGAGAAAAGATAGAAATCTCATTAATGCAAAATTATCGAAAAATATACTTGCCCCAGAAATTTTTTACATATATATATGCCCGCAGTGCACACACGCAGACAAAAAGAATGCAATAAGAGTTCTTACTGGGGTGGATCCTTCTAAAGAAACTCTTGCCCTCGAAAAAGACAGGTTTCCAGCTAAAAATGAACAGCCCCTTTGAAAGACTTTTTGAGGATTGTGTCCTTCAGCAGGCCATCTATGAACTGAAGCATCTGTTGTTGCAACCCATATGCTATCATCATGCAATGCCAATTGCAAAATGGGATGATCCTTTGAGCAAAGCAAAAGACTCTCTCTTGTTGCCAAGTCTGTCGAGTATAACTGAGGGTATAAACAGAATTGGGCATCAAAACTAAAGAGTAAAAGAAATTAAATGAAAAAAAATGCTTCTGTTTGCAAGAAAATCTACTTACAGATAGATCCCTTCCACCACTATAAACATGGCCAAATGTTGGAGTGCTGGCAAGTGCCCAAACAGAATCTGTATGCACAGCATATGAATGCACACAACGCTGTTGACCGAGGTCCCATAGTCTAAAACAGAATCCATAAATAATTAAAGTTCTACATTTTAGTGGCTCTCACCACACATAATACAGAGAGGCAAATTTGGTCGGAGGTCCAATAACATCTACCTGATCATAGAATCAGATGATCCAGATAAGCAAAACCTGCAAGCATATAATTTGCAACTTGTTACTAAAACAAAACTATGATAACATGAACAAAACATAGATAATCCATACAATTGAATCAGCTAAACTGATGAGCCATTGGTTAAGAAAAGACCAGCTATGCCCCATTCACTATCAAAATTTGTTAACACAATATAGTTTGCATATGGATTCAGTTAAAAGCTGAAAATAGTAGGCCGCACAAAAAAAAGACATGGCTGCATGCACATGTTACATTCTGACAACTTTTTTTGTTAATATGTTTTCCAGTTTGAGACGGAACTCCATTTTATGAGATACCAAGAGCATTAAATTGGCTCATTGGCTGTATTCTACCTATGGACTCAAGAGTCTCTCTAACATTGATGACATGACATCTTGGCCAGGGACCATCATTAGTTCGAGTTATTGCCTACTGCTTCATGAAGAATCTGGCTCTTGGTTAAGATTTTCTGTTTGAAGAGATTATACAGATCTTAGCAACACAGGATCAGCTTTTTCTCTTCCTCTTTCATTAGATTCTGCATCTCATTTTCTTTCCACACTTTCTCTAAACTGACTCATCTCACCTCATTACTACTTGTTCCAAAATGCCCCATATCCGTTGCCTATCTCCTCATTGTTACTAGGGATGAAATTTCAAGATTTGGTCTAGCTGCTTTTTGCAGATCTTCCAAACCAAATAATATCAAACTCTTAGTTCCTGGATATAACTACAATAAACACATATCCCCCTACCTTTTTGGGTTCATAATTTCATCTTGAGGTACCAACCATGGAACTGATGGAATTTTCATCATTTAGGTTTGTCTTTCAACCACACATCATCTTGAAAATTGAAAGCTTAAGAAAATAGAAACAAAACGTATTGTTGAATTTCCTATTGTTATTTCTACTTTATACAACGCATTGATAAGCAACAGCTTTATCAAAAAGAAAAAAAAAATAATATATATATATATATATCCTTGTTCTACATATCCAGAATTCCCAGTTCCGCACACCAAAAGCCAAGTTGGCGATGGTTAACAACAAGCTTTTTTACTACAATGAAAGTGTAGTAGTAAAAAGTATTATTGCTACATCAGAAGAATTGTCTGCTACTCTCCCCAACCCACTACAGTTCCTTAGCATGCAGAAGAAGCTGCACTGACAATTTTCATTTCTCATTCAACGTATACTAGAAACCAACAACCAACCCAGAATTTGTGAACCCATCAAAATACTTTCTAAAAAGATAAATTAAACAGGATGCAGATCAATTTGACAAACCTGCCAGTAGAATCCAAAAGCAGAGCCCTGATATTATCAGTGTGCCCTCTTAGCTTCATAGTCTTTGAACCGGTTCTTGGATCCCAAACACGCACAACCTATAGGAATAAAGCGTTGTATAAATTTGCTTTTGCTTATAATAACCCAGCATCAGTTTGAAGTCATTAATGATCAAAACCATAAAAGATTTCCAAGATTAAATGAATTTTTACAGCTCAAGTCAAACATATTAATCACTATAAATATTACCTTCTCAGTTCCACCAGAGACAAGAATAGTTCCACTCTGATTCATTGCCAATGCATAAACTGACTCCTTGTGGCCTTTGGCAGCAAGTGGGACATATCCATGGGACTGAGTTGTATGCATAGTTATGTTGTTGTTTGAGCTGATGGTGCGTAAACTTGTCATGGGCAATGGATTACCAGGACCATTGACACCATTTGAACAATCATCTTCTGTTGAATCATTTGATTTTGATACTGGAGCAAGTGCAGCTTCAAGATCCCATATGAAAACCTCCCCACCAAGGCCACCAGATGCAACAATATTGCTCTAAAATGCATGACACTAGAAGAGGATCAGAAATTATTCTTGACAATGTATAGGATCACACCAATCATACTAGAAGCGTAAAATTAAGTATGAAATTTAAGTGACAATATGCAATAACAGGAACCTTTCATTCATGCAGTTAACAAGATCCATAAAAATTTGATACAGAAATTACATTTTTTTCTGCTGCAGCAAGACAAGTAACATAATCTGAGTGCTGTCGAAGAGTCCTGGTACATAGTCCATCAGATAAGCAACTCCATGTCTGGTAAATCACAAGAGATAAATAAATAACCAAATCAATCAACAAGAAAACAACCATAACTCATATATAAAGCTACAAAATTATGAAGTTTAACAGACCTTGAGGGTGGTATCTGAAGAGCAGGAGACAAGTGTGCTATCACCAACAAGAACAGCATCATTCACCTACATAACCAGAAATGCTTAACTAATTGTACCTTAGGATTGCTTATAAATGCACCTTGTGCATGTAAAAAAAAAAATACAATTTAAATAATCTTCTAAAAAGATGAATAAGCTTAGATGTGCATTAAAAAAAAAAAGAGCAGGTTTTCACATAAATCTCTCTTTTTTTTTTCTTTTTGATTGGGGTGGGGACTGGGGAGTGAGGGTGCAGCACCAATTCACCAGCAATCATTTGATGGTAAACCTCAAAATTCAGTCTTATTGACAAAATCACAATACATTGACTCAGATTTGCTCCCTTCAAAGTCCTACCAGTTAGTGAGGCATGAAAATCAGCTGAATTCTACATCAACAGTAACAATTAACCATCAACCAAACCCCTGCTATGTGTCAGGACAACTACAAAAAAAATTCCACATGGAAAATGAAGATACCCAATCAACATGTGACTCAAATGTAGCAGAGCATGTAGCAGAATCTTCAGCCAGCGCCCATCTCTTCAGTGTACCATCACGACTCCCAGTGAAAAGGTAATCACTCCCATCAGATACAGATGACTTTAACACAGCCAAGCAATTAATGCCAGCACAATGCTGCAAAATAGATACCAAAAGACAAAACGGTGAAAAAATGCTACCCGAAACATACAAGTTCTTGAATAAAACAAGAATTACAATGTTCAAGAGACAAGGCTGCATTTGTAACATGTTAATAATGCTGGTTGCAAAATTAAAAGGACGCATCTCATCTTCTGCAGATACATAAAGTTCATGTTGCAACAAGTGTTGACTTAAATCCTTCAAACTTCCAACACCATAAGCAAGAAATTAAAAGCTTTTCAACTTAACAAGAACATACTTCAACTGATACCATCTGACTATAGCTTATTCTAGGAAGAATTTAGTGAAATGAAAATGTTGGTCAGAACAAATATATCATAATCAACTTGAATATCCTGAGCACACAAGCTTCTTCATTCAATTTTGATGAACAACCTCTAGAAAAAATATTATGGTTCTGCATGCTTTATAAAATAATAAAGTGAAATTATAGCAGTATTAACATATTATAACCTAGCAAAGGAAGTATTGAATTACAGAAATTACATTTGCACAAGGAGTTCTCAATGAAGAGAGGACATAAACGTTAACACTACATATGCCAATCATGCAACTTAACCACATCAAATGAAAAAAAAAAGGTTGATTACAAACTAACCCACCCTCTACCCCTATTCAAAAAGAAAGATTTCATTGACAAAGCACACATGTATAGCAAGGAAAGCAGCTTCCTCATTTCACATGCTCAACACTCAGCCTGAACGGAAAAAATGATTAAAACAAGCACAAGACTGTTTCACCTTTGTATCATCAGCATCACTCAGCACATAAGTAAGCCTCTTTTCTTTGCGCGGGCGAACAGAATTGGAATTGTTTCCTGCACTACCCACGCGGTGCATTGCAATAAACCTTAACATAATATAAATATGAAGCAGTCAATTAAACTAAATTGCAGCTACCTTCCAATTGCATTTTGTTAATAATATGCACCAACTAAAAACTATTTACAACTACTTTCCCCGAGGTCAACTATTTTTAAGCAATCAAACCAAAGCAACAATGTGTTCATAGTTCCAAATTAGAGGATAATGCCTGGTACTTTTAAAAGAAATCATTTTAATTGATTGTGACAGAAGCAAAATGGCAGGTTCTAAGTGCTAAGCCATGCTATATAAAAACCCATGAATTTAGAGTTTTGTAAGAAGATATTTTATCCCAAAACCACATAACAAAAAATTCAAAATTGTGAAGAGCAAAACACAAAATCAAATGAAAATTTACCAAAAAGGTAAAAACACATGAAATTGGGGAGTCATCTAGAAAGGATTGAACCCCTAAAAATGCATCATCCTAAGGTAAAAGCCCAACAACTGATACGAAATCAAGTTACCTTGAGACAGTAACAAATAGCAAGTTAACCTTAATATAGGTTTCCTTTCTACCTAATACTAATAGAGTTGCCATTTTACCATTCTAAGATCATCATAAAAATAATCTTTACTGCTCTATACTAATAATAATAGTAACGACCAATTAGTTACCACTTGAGATGAAAAAATAAAATAAAAAATAACATAGAGTAATAATAATAATAATAAACGGTCACTTGTTAGATAATTCTGCACAAGGTAGTAATACCCTCCATAACCTCAAACTGGTCACTACTGCTTAATTTAGACATCTCCAATGAATAATTTTGAGGAACAAAATAGCAGTGAAAATTTAAGATACGAAGTAATAAAATCGGCGATAAGAAATGCGACCCAAACCCTAAAAAAAGAAAATTAAGTAAAAGAAAACTGATTACAGAGACACGAGTCAGAAGAAAGAATAGAAGAAAAGAGGGAAATGCAGAGAAATTAAAGGTGATCGACAGAAGCTAAAACGATTGAGATAAAGAAAAAACGAAAACATAAAAGAATTAAGGGATATAATTATGCAGTAACTTACAGGGAAACGATGGAATTGTAGTGGGGGAAGAGAGAGAGAGAGAGAGAGCGTGTATGTGTGGGAATCTGAGAGTGTTTAATTGAAGAGATTGAGAGTAGAAAAAACCCTAGAGGATTGTGATAGTGTCTTCGCTTGGTTTGGTTTCTGTTCTTCGAGCTTCACAGAGCTGTGAGAGGAGAGGGAGTGGAAGAAGAGATGGAAGAAGGGAGGAGAGATTTGGGAGCAAATAATCAATATTCTCTCATAAAACTGAACCGGAAAGTGAAAGTCAAAGGTAAGATTCTCCCGACCAGCAACGACGTCGTGTATCTCAATGCCTATTGCCTTAGATTACAATATAAAATAGAATTTTTTTTTTAAAATTATTTTAATATCATATTAAATATAAAAATATTAATATATTTTAAAATTTTATTTAATTAAAATATTTCTATACTTTACAAAAGAAAGTTATTATAGTTATATAATTTTTAAATATTAATAATAATTATTTTTTAAAATAAAATAATTTCATGAAATACTTATTTAATAGAATGCATATATATATATATATATATATATTGATTTTAAAAATTAAAAAAAGTTAATAATTTGATAAAAATTAAAATAGTAAATAATAAATTTAAATAAAATATCACAGCATAGCTCTTTAAAAGCTGTACCATAGTTTAACTTTGATTGAACATGAAATTATATTACTTTAATTTATATTAAATATAATTTGTGTTTAAATTAAATTTATTTTTAATTGAACTATTTGTCGGGCGAATCATATTATAAGAATAATTAAAAAAATAAATAAGGTCTACATATAAATATTAATTAATTGTCATTGTTTTAAATAAATAAATATATTTATATATATTCACAGTGATTTGGAAGGGTAAATATTAATTTTATTAAATTAAATTTATAATAATAAAAAAAATAATAATTATATTAAACAATAAGCAGTCTGAGGAAAGGGTAGGGTCAAAAGGCACGTGGAAACAGTCAAAAAGGCCGATTGGGTTCAGAGTTGCAAACCTGTCCACGTGGGCTTAGGATGGGTTGGGAACCTTGAGTTACAAACCTTCTTGTTTTTTTTTTAAATAAATAAATAAATATATATATATATATTAATTTAATAAATAAATAAATAAATACTCATCCAATTTTTTTTATTATAATTTATTTATTATTTATTTGTGTAACATTAAACGTGCATGAAATATGACTATTTTAAATGTATTTATAAAAAAATAACTATAGCTATTTTTAAATTTTTATTTCAATTTGAAAAATGTTATTTTATGTTTAATTTATTTATATGAGCTTAAATTAATGGTTAAATATTTAGCAATTATTATATTGTAATCAAATAGTAATATTAATTTTAAGCAAATAAAATATTATTTTTATAGCATTAAAATCATTTATAAATTTTATAAATTTTTTATTTTTAATTTAAATTAAATGGAGTTAAAAAATAATATTTATTTATAATAATAAATTAAAATTTAACGGATAAATCTGGTGAGCAATATCATACCAATTTCAACGGGTCGGTAACGTGCCATAATTAATGTGATTGACTAATTGTACACTCTCCTAATGCGTTGAAATAATATATATAATTATTAAAAACATTTTTATTATAAGTATAGGTTAAAATTAAAATATATTTTAAATTTAATTATTAATTTAAATATTTTTTATTTAAATTATTCAGTATTAATTTAAATAAACTCATTAAAAAAATAAAAAAACATTCAATCAAATATTAAAAATATTTTATATAAAATTTAAATTCGATATTAATTTATCATTCATGGACGATGATAAGATCCTTCCATTTATCAGTCCCTTAGAATGGCATAGTCTTAAAGAGCGAAGTTCAAACGAAGAAAGACTTACGGTGGATACCTAGGCACCAAGAGATGAGGAAGGGCATAGTAAGCGACAAAATACTTCGGAGAGTTGAAAATAAACGTAGATCCAGAGATTCTCGAATAGGTCAATCTTTCAAATTGCTGCTGAATTCATGGACAGACAAAAGACAACCTCAACTGAACCAGAAAAATTTCCCTATTAATAGTTAAAAGAATTAAAAAGAAAAAAAAAAGAATTTATCCTCAATTAATCAAATAATAAGTCATTAGTTCCATCAGAACTTACATCAGATATCATACTATCATTATGATGGTGCATACCCTTTATATAAAAATGCATACTTTATGTTTGTTGACAAAGGAATTTGCTTATATCAAATGAGATCATCTCAAAATATTCCATTGTAATGCAAAAGTATGAACTTTAAACCCTAAAATTTAATTGGTGGTGGTGATGACCACAGCATCACATCAATTGCAATCCAAATTGAATATTGTGCAACTTCCCTTCATCATTTGGGGCTTCAACTATAATATCACTCACCATTCTCATCACATTTCCACTTTGATTCCACCTTTGCCCCTCCCCCCCCATACGCTCCTCTCTGAAAAAATTATTGCTTTACAGTTCAAATTTATGGATCTGAATTCAACTCAACTGGACCATCCATAGAATAAGATTCTTTCACTGTATATTTTCATTTTCTTATTGCCCACTGTCAGCTTAATGAACACTGTACAAAATGACTTTCTTCTCCTAATCAGTGTCCAAAGAGTGTTCAATCATTGCACACACACTGCTGAGTTCCTCATATTTCTAGGGTTTTTGAAAAAATTTGTGCTCAGCTTTTGACTTCTTTTTGTTTTCTTGCTTCTAGTCCTTCGGGTTTCCTTATTTCTTGGCTCTGCTTTTTGAAAATTAGATCAGATGATCTCGGGGTTTTAATTTCAGGGTTTTTCTCTCTCTTCTTTTTTTACAGTCTTCAACCTCAGTTCTTGTATGAAATGCTTTTGGTGATCTTCAGTGTGAGTGATTCAGCTCCATTGTACTTCATCTTGATTTGGCTGTTATATTTGAACTGTTCTTGGTGCTCTGTCAACGTTGCAGCTTCTTGAAACGGATTAATTGTTTTAGTCTTAATATAAGTACTAAGCAAGAAAAAGTTCCCATATAGAATTTTGCATATATAGCTTCAATTGTAAACTTCGTTTCTGTTGGGGCACTTTCCAAGCAAAGGGGTGTAGTTGTATGAATATTGCTGCTTTTGTAGAAGGGTCTGCTTTTGCCAGTTTCATTACTTGAGAAATGCTCATTTCTACTGAGTTGATCTCATTGTCTCTAGACAATGCAACCGATTCCTTAAAATCATCGCCAATGGAATCAAGCCTGGAGTTTCCTGGTGAGATGCCATTGGAATCTGACTTGCTAGATTTGCCGCCACTTCCCACCACTTACACTGACGTCAATGTCGTTCCTGAGCATGAAAAGAACAAGTTCGAGCTATCCATGTCAAACCTGGAAGGTAAAATTTTCAAGTATAAGTTGTCTGGAGCATTGATTTCAGCCCAAGGAGGCTATTTTCTTTATTTTGGTTTAATGGGTTTTTGACATCTTCAGTTGCTTCTCTTGCTTGATTATTATTGCTTGGAGAGTAAACTACAACTTAGAATCAGAAACAGCAATCTTAAATGCTTTTCTTAATTCAAGTGTTAAAATGGCCTCTCATTTGTACAATTCCTTTTTATTGATTTTTCAGGAGAAATTGCAGACCTGAGGCAGAAGGAGAAGACATTAAACAAGAAGCGTAAAGAAGCATTAAATAAGATATTAGATATTAAAGGTGGTCATTTAATGTTCGGTATGAACAGGGGAATTTTCTATTTATGCTATTGTTTTCCTATTGAAGTGTTGATTTCAATTTTCAGGCTGTATTAGAGTATTTTGCCGAGTAAGGCCATTCTCACGGACAGAAAGGAGAAGAACTCCCGAACCCGTCTCAATTAGGTCAGAGAAGGTTACAGTTAGATCTGTAGGAAGTAGGAAGGAATTCAGATTTGATAAGGTTTTCCATCAAGCAGCTACTCAAGGTCAGTAACATGGTATCCAATTCCACAAGCTTTTTCTGGGTTTATACATATATGCTGTAACGAGAGTCTTTTCTTCTTCTTGTAAACTACGTAGATGATGTTTTTATTGAGGTTGAACCAATTCTACGATCTGCACTTGATGGATACAATGTATGCATATTGGCTTATGGCCAAACTGGGACTGGCAAGACATTTACAATGGTCAGTGAAAATCTGGAACATCTTATCCTTGTAATTGTATTTATGCTGTTATCGCCCCGCCTCCCTTCCCATTCTTTTTCTGATCATTTATGATTGGGGGTTAAAATTATTCTCTAGGATGGTGCAAATGACCAACCTGGGATCATTCCTCGAGCTCTTGAAGAGCTTTATCGTCAAGCTTCTTTAGACAGCTCATATTCTATATCATTTTCCATGAGCATGTTAGAGGTTTACAGGGGAAGCCTGAGAGATCTACTGGCTCCAAAAGCAGCATCTAGAAAATTTGAGGATGCAACAAGATGGTAACTATTAATTAGATTTCATGTTTTTGATAGACCACAAGCTCAGCTAAAATGGAGAGTTTTGTAATATGTTGCTTGGCTTGTTTGGCTAACTTTACTACAGCAATCTCAACATCCAAACAGATCCAAAGGGATTTGTGGAAATTGAGGGTTTGACAGAGGTCAAGATCCAAGATTTAGCAAAAGCAAAATGGTGGTACACCAAGGGGAAACGGGCTAGATCCACTTCATGGACCAATGTGAACGAGACATCAAGCAGGTCGCATTGGTGGGTTGAGGGTCTTCTTTAATTTTCTGAACTTATTTCTTTTCTTAATCTGGTTTGATGATTACATTATCTGTTTAGTTCTATATATCTAGCTTAACAAGGATCAACGTTTCTCGACATGGAGATAAAGTGAAAGCCAAAGCAGAAGCAAGCAAACTGTGGATGGTGGATCTTGGAGGTAGTGAACGATTATTGAAAACAGGGGCCACAGGACAGACACTTGATGAGGGACGGGCTATAAATCTCTCACTTTCTGCTTTAGGTGATGTTATTGCTGCTCTTAGAAGGAAGAGGGGCCATGTGCCTTACAGGCAAGTTCTTGGTCTTACACTCCCTGCTTCTCACCTTTAATAATCTCTTCTTTTTCGTTGGGTAGCTGGGAGCGGGCCCCTATTTACTCCTGCTCCTAATGCACAGGTTGTAAGTTTTAATTGAAGCAAGATAGTAGTTATCACTGTTCTCTTTTCATTCTTTTGACAGATTCTAAAGTTCACCTCTTTGGTTGCAGAAATAGCAAGCTAACTCAAATCCTCAAAGATTCTTTAGGTAAAGGTCCTTCTCTCTGCATTGCCATGTTATACAGGAAAAAGCAGAATTGCAGTAGTTCGTTGTCATTGCCTTTTATATTAGCTAGTAATCATACATGATAAGCTTCATTTGTTGGAGGCATGTGGAACTAACAATAATTAAACTCAACAAATATGAATTGTTACGACTCCAATAGCTTAAAATGATATTATCAGCAAAATGCCTAACATGTCTGAGTATCTATTGCACTTTTTTGACAGCTAAAAAAAGAGCCTAACATGTTTAAAATCCAATTACTTTAGGTGACAGTTCAAAGGTTTTAATGCTAGTGCACATAAGCCCTTGTGAAGATGATGTTGGAGAGACAATATGTTCTTTAAGCTTTGCAAATAGAGCAAGAGCGATTGAATTTAATGGAGAACTGCCAGAGGTATCATATGCTCCCCCCCACAGTTCATTCTGAAATGTTAGTAATATCCAAGGAGAGTTCATAACTGTCAGTAATATATGTGCTTATGATTAGGAAACAGTCAAGCTACGGCAGAAAAGGATCTTAGAGCTTGAAGAAGACATGAGAGAAGCTGAGGAAGAGTGCAGAAATGTTAGGAACCAAATACAGAAGGCTGAGTTCCTATTAAGTGAAAACAAAGAACTTCTATTAACCAATTACGAGATTCCTGAAGACAAGGAAAAGACACCTATGAGTGACAAAGAAGATAGTAGGACAGTAAATAGAACTCCTTTAATCATTGAAAATGGAAATAGGAGTGCTCTCCCGAGATTCATGACTTCTACTGTAGCTAGTCGGCAAAGGCAAAATGCTGCCGAGAAGGAGATTGTCAGAAAATCAGGAAATTTGAGACCAGGGACAAGAAGTTCAGTCCAATTTGCTGCTTCTCAATCCCTCAGTTATTCAGATATTCGGCTCAAATCGATTTTTCGGGATTCCAAGAAGAAGTCTCTGTATGGTGAGACAAAAACCATCCTCAAAGAGAGTCTCAAATGCAATAGCTCAGATTTGAAGACACCCCTCTTGCCACGAAGCAAGATGGTTACTTCATCTGATCCAAACTTCAGAACTACACTTAGTCGCCATAGAAGAAGAATGTCTGATCTGAACTGAGTAGAAACAAGTACCATTTTATTGATGCTTTATTATTATTATTATTTTGGTCTGCTAACGTGTGTAGGTCTGCTTAGGATTTCTTACTTGATCTAAAGGAACTTTTGGCTTGTGTGTCAGTGTATTGTGATAGAGTTGAGTTGGTTAAGCTTGTTGGGATCTGTTAATATTATTTACACGATCCCTATGCCATCACATGGTTTGAATTGTTTATGCGTGCTAGAAATTGTGAACTACTCCTTAACAGAAACAGTGTAGCACTGATTTAGTTCATATTTTATTTAGAATCTATTTTAATGATACTTAAAAAATGAGCATGTTCCGTCTTTTTTTTATATCTTTCACCCCAAATGGATAGTCATTGCTTATCACTGCAGAACTAGCTGTGACTGCTCCATCCAGCTTTGCTGGTCTGACTTTATAATGCATTATATGCAAATGAAAGCATCTCCTGTCAATAACAGTTCCCTCTTCTGGCCATTTACCCAATCGCCTATTCAAATACCATACAGTGAAAGATGAAGCATAAGAGCAGAAACTTGGCTAGTTTTTAATAATGCTTTGATTCAAGTGACTTTAAAGTGGGCAGGTAAGGAAAGCAAAGCACAGTATGCGGGGATTCAATGAGTGAAGTAACAGGAAGGCCATTGTACCGATCCATCGTCTACACACGACATATCCCTTGAATCCATAATGTAAACATCAAGCATACAAGCAGTAAAGGGCCACTGCACTCACTGCAGCAATGCATATCAATCAGAAGGCATAAAAATAGAGCATTCTGCACTTCTGAAGAAGCCATCCATGAAAATTTGTGGCTTCTATGTGATGCTTGTGCAGCGGCTGAAAATATCTAGAGTTGCACATACTTGAGTAGCTAGCATTTGCAGTGTTAACTAGCTTCCATTGTCGACCAACAGAATGCAACTTTGCTCAGAGGGCTTCCAATCCAGACTAAGAATCAGATCCACTCTTCTCTTCTAGTTAAAAGCAATGTTAAGCAATTTGGAGGGCTGTCCTACTGCAAACTCATCTTGAATATGTAGACCGACTTTCTTTGGTAAACAGAAAGTTCCAAAAAGGAATTTTCAAGGTCCAAGAACATGTTCCAAAATTTAAATCAGCCATTACATAAGTGGACAAAAGAATCTCTCACCTTACTAATCAGTGATAAAATCTAGTTCATACAATTTTTCCCCCAGGAGGAAACAAAATCTTTAACTTAGTCTACAACAGATGATCTACTTTGACAAAATTCTTCAAGATCATTGACTCTCCCTTCCACTTAAAACTATCAACAGAATGATCAAGAGCTAAACCCTCAGAGATATCAAGAGGTAAATAATTGGAAACTAAAAAACCTGCGTACAACATCTAGGGTAGCTTCTTCTTGAATTCCAGAACCAAAACCAAGAAAACTATATGCTGCATCTCTTAAGCTTTGAACCTTTTAAACTCGTACCAAATTTCATAGTGATTAAAAAGCAAACTATCATGTGTGTGCTTTCCCAAATACTCAAGTTCCAAACTGGCTAGCCTCTTAGTACATTCCTCACCTCCCAGTCTAGAGCAGAACTTAATATTATGTGACACAAAGATTCGTCCATCATGAGGTTTCAACTTACCCACTAACCTTTCTAGTCCAACCCAGACAAGCTTATCAGGCATGTGAAGAAACACAGCACTAGCATATATCAAATCATACATAACTCCTGCACCAAACTTGGAGAATTCCATATCTTCCCCTCGCACAATCAGAGGTCGCTTGTATAGAAGACCTTGCGAAGGAAGCTCATATCTTAAAGCAGCCATTAGAGAGAGCTCATCCCTTTCCAGACAGTGGTAGCGTTCTGAAATAAGATAACGAATAAAATGCAACCCAACTCGTAGTGTGCCACACCCAATTTCAAGCACTTGTGAGCTGGGTGATAGACGGGCAGCTTCAGCTAGGAATTCAAACACATCTCGTCCTCCTGCCCATGGCTCCCCGTAGTTGCTATGGTGCTCTTCCACAAGAAGCTCACCAGGGCAAGGAAGTGCAGTATGATTATTGAATCCTGGCTCTTCATAGTGTGATATGCCCTTGAAACTGGAAAACATAGTCCAATCAATTAAAAACAATTTCCCTTGCACTAAAATTATCATATAGTTTTAGTTTGTCTATCATTTATATACACAAGTTTCAAGAGAAATCTAAGCACAAAAAAAACCATTAACCGGAACGAATTTAGATCCATAAGCCACTGATTCAATTACCCAACAAGTGAGAGATGCAAAAGCTAATCCGAATAAAACAAAATGCTATACGCTTGCAAAAAGCAGAACAGACAGATTAGCTAAACTCAAACTGAAACAGCATTCTTCCACAGTTCAGGGAGGTTGGCATGCAGATAAATCTAAAAATCGCACCTTTTTACACCCATATGAAACCTAATAAGCCAAACGCAACACATATACCCCAAATACAGACAGCGAGAGAGAGAGAGAGAGAAAGAGCACTTACTGAATCAGATCTTCAAGTTGCTGAGCCCTAGTGCGGGGATTAATGCCTTTACGAAGAATGTTCTCTTGCATACGCAATCCATTCACACGGATCTGATCCTTAACCCATTGGATATCCTCTTCCGTCGGTGAGATTCTCTCCTCAGAACCCAAAAAGCCTCCGCCGCCGCCAGAGCGAGCAAAACTTTCTAAAGCAGGAGCAGAAACCGGACAATCACAAGAAGACAGAGAAGAGATAAGAAAGAACAACATAAGAGCTGCGATCGACACCGAGAGCACTAGAACTGGAACTGTTATGACTATTCCCTTCTGTGACGGAGATGAAGATGGAGCTAAGATGGCCATTATTACTATGTGCTTGTGTTAATGGGATGTGGCTTCCTTCTTCTCCGGATTGTCGTTTTTATGTCTGTTCCTCGTTCATCTTGCTTTTCCTTCCATATCTAAAGCTCTGTGCGCCGACGTTGTTACTAACGGTTCGTGTCGTTTTGAGATTCTCGATTCGTTTGCTTAGTTTCGCAGAGCATGGCCAAATATCGAATTAAGGTTTAAATCGTTTTAATTTCAAATAAAATAAAAATCTTAATAAATTAATTATATACGAATATTTTAATAAAATTATTATTTTTATATTGAATAAACTTTACAGAATTTATATTTAACTGTTAAAATTTTTTTAATTTTAATTATTTAATTCATTTTAAACTCGAATATAATAATTTGATTATTTAGAGTATTTAATAATAATTATAATAAATAATTTAATATTTAATTTATTTTAAATTCTAATCGTTATTAAGAATTTTTAATAATGGATATGGTCAGTAACAGTATCAGTGTCTGATGTGGTAGCCAACAAACCGACGTCGTTTTTCCTATGATTGTCTTGAGTGCCATCTGTTGAAAACCCCTAGTTAAACCCTACCTTCAACAATCAACTTATACATGATAGATGATAGTTCGATTTCTGAAACCAGAAAGCATGCAATCTCCGAAATTTATAATCAGCATTTTTAAGCAAAACACTAAATCCCTCTTCTATTCGTCCGCATTCCGTCCCCGAATCACTCACCTAACTCCTTCGCAGTATCGCTTCATCTCCTCCACCAACTCCGTTTGCTCATGGATGGACTCCATCAAAGGGGTCTTCACCGGCAAGAAAGCCGACTCCAAAGAAACTGTGGAATCATTCACGCTTCTTCGTTAGTATCGCTTTACCATTCTGTTACTGTTACTTTATGTTTTGTTATAAAGTTTCTGAATTTTGATTTCAGATTTTGCTGATGCGTTGAAGAATGCGAGGAGAGTTGGGTCATTCAAGCAATTCATCGTAGGTCGAAGCAGCGAAGCAACATTTTCCGATGCTTTTGAAAAAATGGAGGGGATTATTCGATATCTCCATGGATTTGATCCTACTGGAGAGGTTGGTTTGTCATTTCTTAGTTGCTTTCATAAATAGTTGTTGCAATTGTAACCAGCGTAGTATGCAGTCAAAGCAAACATATAATGATTTTGTTTAACCTTTTAAAAAAAAATCTTCTGGGTACCTTTTCTGATTATGGTTTTAGGTTTCTTGATTGGCAGAACTTGCAAACCACCCAAAAGCAAGAAGCAGCAAAGCACTGTAATTGCACAATAGCTGATGTCGAGAGAGCGCTTGCACAATTTACGTGGGCCAAAGAAGCACAGAAAAAGCTACAGAAGTTAAAAGATGAAGGAAAACCTGCTCCCAAGAGCATTGCTGAGGTACTAAATGACCGACTTTTTTTTCTTTCTTGTAAAATTTGGAGTTTTGAATATTGAGCTTGTTGTCTTTCAAGATCTATGAGATGTTAGTACATCAGTTGGCCTTGTTTGAAGCAGAAATTGTGTTAGTATGCATAACTTGATGCTTGAGCTGGACATTCTTATCTCTCTCAGATAAAAGGGGAAATTTTGGCATGGATAAATGATCCAATCGCCAACTTATGAATGGTCAATTTGTTTGATTCGATTTTCAATTTCCATAATCAAGGTTGCAGCACTATATGTTCACTTCTTCTCTTAATTATGTCTTACAAGTTGAATGCTGTATCATTTATTAAGATTTATGTTTTCCAGATGCAAAAGATGATGGGATCAACGCCATTAGATCTTGCCAGGTCTAATTTGGCCAAGAGTGGGCAGTTAAGCAGAAATGCGCTCTGTCCATGCGGCTCCAAGAAGAGATACAAACGGTAATTTTTTATGCTTCCAGTTTCTTTTCTTTTGCAATTTGATGGCATTTGATGGACCAATTTTTTTAAGTTTGAAATGGAATGTTGAATCATATTATGGTGTGAAGTAAACTCCTAAATACTCTTCGCTTAATTACTTGCATCTGCTGTCCTGCACATGTTTGATGACTCCAGTTTCTTACTACTTACTAGTCTGATTTTATTTTCTGGATTTCATTTTTAGAGGTTTTAACAGTCTAATCAGTTCCATCTGCACACCATATTTGTCTTTCCTTCCCATGTTTCCTTATATTTTTATAGAGCGCATGCAGTATTACTTGAAGCTATTGGGGTGCATGTTCACATATGTATATTAGACTGTTTGTCTATCACTAAATCTAAATATTTATTCTGTTATCTTTTGTGATATACCAATTGAGAAAGAAAAGATCCTCTTTTGCACCTGTTTATACTAGTGAAAATCGAAAATTTTTTGCTTAACCATATTGGTCAAAAGGTGACATTGATTACTTTACCTGCCTATATTAACATGCAAGCATTTGAAATTGTTATGTGAAAGTTGTTTGTGCTTGGTTGAACTGCAAGATTTTCTTGCATAATAGCTTTGTGCATGTGCTGTAAACTGCTTGGTTTGCTTGAATTTCTTTTAATTGTTATTTCCACCAGCAACAGGTTGAAAAGTTATTAAAATGGCTATCTTTCTTATCCAGTGATGTGGTTTACATTAAATGTTATAATGCACTGAGTTTGTTTGCGTGATTTCTTACTAGCTTACTTGTTTTCATGTGCTTTATGATGAAGGTGCTGTGGAAAGGATCAGGAGGTTTAAAAGATAGAGTGGAAGAAGAGCACTCAGGATCAAGCTTGGATGATAATCCTGAAAGTTGGGATAAAAGATGTACCATCTAAATAGACATCTCGTTAAGGTCTTCCGATTAAATTTTGCATAGAAAAATTTGCCAAAGAATCAGCTTCTTTTCATTATACCTGAAGGGTCAGGTTTGTTTCACTGTGCTGCTAGTTGCAACATGTCTCTCGTTGTCAGGATGTTCTACCAATGAGAATGTAAAAACAGTGACTATTGCAGGATCTTTTATTCTTTACCATGGACCTTAAGAATTTCCCCTCTATCTCTAAGAAATGAAAATAAGGCACCAAGGGATGACGATTTACATCCCAAATACATAAGATGCCAAAGAGATAATGCACCAAATCTACAAAGTACGAAAAACTGCTTGTAAATCGAAAAGAAAGTGGCAAAATAGATCAAATCTGGGAGGCTAGGCCATGAGCTGATACATGGTTCAATTTTCCCATCATTCATTGGGAAATTTAAACTGCTTATCTTTTTGGATGTGCTTCATATTGTGCCTGAGGAATCTGATAGAATTTTGCAAGTGGAAAATAAAATTCAATTGCCATTGTGAAACCATGATTTGTAGTTTTTCACCTTTGAATCCAATGTGAAGAATCAGCCAGCTTGCAGCATGACCGGCAAAAAATTATTCTTGTGAAGCACAAGCTTGTATAAGCCTACTGGCAAACATAAGAATATGGTGCAGTCAAGCTGTGTTTATTCTTTAATGGTTAAAGTTATCTTTGAGATTGTTCCATTCTTCTCATAGTTGTAAAACTTAAAACTTGGAGTTGAAAGAATAATTTAAACAAAAGAAAGATTAGGGTTATAATTTTATTTTCTTGTTGTTGTTACACTTCCACTATGAAAAGCAAGTGAAATGTGTGTATTAAGCACTATCTCCTCAGACCCACAAGAGTTTGTGATGTCAAAGAGGGGTTAATTTCCAATTGTATGATGCAACATGGCTTAGGCAAGCCATGTTGTAACCCTAATTTTAAATGTGTTATAATTGGTCTATAAAATCAATTTCATTAAAGAAATTGGTCGGATAATGCTACAAACATTGGTTTCACTTTCCTGTAATCAAATTCAGCTTGACAAATATTAAAGCAATTCTTACTTTTCGATACTTTATTATAAACCTGGTCTTTATTAATTCAAGATTTGGGGAAAAAAAAAGAAAAAAACTTAGAAGGGTATCTTCACCATTCTCTTTTTCTAAAAGATGCTTAATATGTTAGAATCTAATGATACAAATCTGCTAATTAATTCAAATCTTTAACATTAATTCTGATTCTTGGCAACAACATTATAAAATTACAGAATTATAATTCCACTAGCCCATGATGAGCTTTGCATGCTTATCCATAATGCAAATGGAAGTGTTTACTTATAAATAGGCTACATGGTTTCCCCATAAACTCAACCTTCACTAAGAGCACACAAAGAACTTCAAATACTCATTCAACATGGTGAAGCTTTCTACCTTCTGTTTCCTGCTCCTCCTCCTAATCTTTGCATCTGGTAAAAGTTTATACTTTTATGTCACTGAATACTGAGGCTGTTGTTGCTTGATTTTCAAGAATACAAGTAATGATGTGTATTTTTTTTTTCTTGTAAATATAGCTCCCATAAGTTCAAATTTAGATGTGCTTTCTTTTAAATTGGAGATGTGGAAGTGCAGATGAAAAGGTGGTGCTGAAGGCAGAAGGCAAAGATTGCCACAAAGTATGGAAGTGCAAAGGAGGCGACCGTTGCTGGGAGGACTGCAGAATCAAATACAATGGAATGGGACAATGTGATCTGTACACTGCACCCCCTGTTCCTAAGCAGTGCTTTTGTGCATACAAGTGCTGAAAAGACTGGCCTGAAAAACACCCCAACTTGAGATATGTTTCAGCCACATTTCCTACTAAAAGCTAAGCTAAGCTAAGCTATGATTTGGTTCAGTGACTGAAATCACGTATAATCAAGTCATTGCTCCCTCCATATTATACTGAAAGAATGTAATTATGGTGTTATTAAGTAATCAAATTATCTTTTATCTCAAATTTCTTTCTTTTTTTCTTCTATATCATTAATCTTATGATCTATGTTGTCGAACCCTTTCACAGAGTACTAACATTGATTAATGGATGATTTTACTATTTTAAAATTACTATTATGCACATAAAAAAATTTACTAAAATAATACACATTGATCTCATTTTTCCCATATATTAATCAATATTTATATCAAATTACGTTTCAATTTTCTAACTTAAGTGAAAAAAAATCTTTTATTTTTGTTCGTTTAACTTAATTTAAACATTTAGATTCTCATCTCCATGAAAATAATTTTGAGTATTATTGAGCTACAAATAAATTAATGATTTATCAAAAAGAATCTAATATTCAATTAAATGGAGAAAGAAATTAAAATATATGTATGAATTTTTTGTGATTTTATATATATATATATAATTTTCACCTAAAAATCAAAATGGAAGGAACGGGCCACAAAGAAGCTTCTGAGTCAGTATATGGTGGTCCCATAAGTTATATACACAACTTCGACAAGAAGAACTAGAGAATAAAATGCTTTTTAGTTTGTAATAAAAAAAAAATACTGACTGTGCACGACTTCTCAACGAAGTTGTTTACTCTTGGCATTGTCTGAATTCTTGAACAATTCTAAATTCTACTCCCCAGCAAAAAGCCTTTTCGAATAATTCGTGATTTTAATATAATGGGAAGCGCCACTAACATCATCTAGTTTCTTCCTTTACCCAGAAGACCACACCAGTACGTCTCATTTGGGTTCATTCTTAGTTTTACTTGTCAAAGTTTCAACCTTTTTCTTAGTTCATATTATTAGTTTTTGTTTCTGAGGGATCATTCACCAGGGGAAGAAACTAGTAATTTAGTGGGGTTTTCTCCAATTCTCAATTGCTAAAATCTGGGACGGATTGTACATATTGGGATCTAAATATCTCATGCATAATCAACATTGGGTTTTGAAGATCATTTCTTTTTTTTTTTTGGGTTATGCTTGTATCATGCATTCTGATACTCTTTTTTCTTAGACATGCAAATATATCATGAAATATGAATGTTACTGTTTGTGATGGATGCTTGCAAAACTAATCAAAATTTTACATGTTTAAGTAAAAAAGTGTTGGTTTTTGAATATCAATGATGCA
Organism: Cnidoscolus chayamansa; assembly: GCA_948266635.1. NCBI lineage: Eukaryota > Viridiplantae > Streptophyta > Magnoliopsida > Malpighiales > Euphorbiaceae > Cnidoscolus > Cnidoscolus chayamansa. The sequence continues at coordinate 29,783 of CAOGCB011250702.1, read as the reverse complement.
AGCAAGTTCTGCATTTTATAGTTTCTAAATGAGAGTTTGATGATTTTTGGTGGTTTGGTAATTTTGTGGTGGCCTTCCTTCTACTTGTACTTTTATGGAAATTTAAGCAGCTTGTTTAGATGCTCATATCTGCATTGCAAAGCGGATAATTGGACTCAATAGTAAAATTTACTATTCCTTTTATACATGTGGCTGCAATATGGACTTTGTCCTTCTCATCATTCTCTTACAAGTCCATTGTATTATTATCCTGCAGCCTCTAATTATCACTGGTCTATTTTTCTTTAAATTATTTATTTTAGATGCGAAACATTCTTAATTCTTTGCAAATTTGATTGTCATCTCAGGTACAATATTGCTGTTGCATTGGCTTAATGATGGGTACGGTTAAAAAGGATAATTGGGATGATGAGTACTCTGTTATTGGGGACAAGGGAGAGATTGGGTTCATTGACTTTGAGGATGATAAATCTGTTTGTAATTATGATCCTGATGAAGAAGGTTCAGTTGTCATATCGCTCCCATTTCCTTTTGTAAGAGGGAAGCCTCAATCTATTCCTGTAGGTGAAACTTCTAAGTGTTCAATTACCATAGCAAACACTGTTAGTGACCCTGTGGAGCTTTGGGGAGTTAGAATCTTTTGCTCGAATCCTGCAGATTCATTCACTTTATCTCTTATAGAGCCTCCATCAGCCAATTCAAGAGTGGAAAATGCCCATGGCTTCTTGGAGTCATATTCTCTTGAAGATAGAGTACTTCAGCCACACCAAACACTAACTATTTGGTTATCTTGTAAACCAAAGGAAATGGGATTATACACCTCTGTCCTGTACTTTGATGTGGATGATGATAGGATCGAACGTGTTGTTTTTCTGTTGGCTGAAGATAATGTCTCTCGATCTCTGTCTTCAAACAGGCATTATTCAAGAACTCCAAGAAGAAAACAGTTTGTGATGGATGAATATGCGTTTTCGTCACGCCTTGCCAATTCTCATCCTGTCAAGCCCATGGTCCAAGGAATTAAATTTAAGCTTCCTGAATTTCCAATCCCAAGGGATATCAGAGAGTTGTTGGAGAATAAGCAAGTTCCTGATGTTCTTATGGCAGGTTTGAATAGGAAGAACTATGCTTCTTTCTTCAAGACATTGCTCATAATGGAAGAACTACATTTGGAGGTAAACCTTAGTGACTAATCAGTTAAGCTAGTTACTGTTAATGCACTTCTTTTATGATTATCTGAAATTGGCTACTTTTGCTTCAGAAAGAAATGAGGTGTCATGACATGGAGCATGTCAGCATGAGAAAGAAAGGGCCTCAACTTCTGGCTCTTGAGGTCCCGGGGCTTGCTGAGAGAAGGCCTTCACTTGTACATGGCGATTATGTTTTTGTGAAGCTTGCCTCAGGAAAAACTGACGACACTGTTTATAAGGTTTATTCATATTTTTGCAAGAAATATGTTATCATGTAGAAGTATTTTTACATTTTAGAATGTACAAGACAGCTATAAGCCTTAGCCTTTGTTTGGTTCCTTCTTTTTCACTCCAAATTAGTGGGAAATATCTTGGAGGGGTATGAAGGGAAATTAGAAAATCTAATTTCCATTTTCTCCTCCTATCTTCCTTTCTTTAGTTGCTATCCAATCAAAATAAATTAAGAAAATCATATTTCTTTTCTTTTATTTTCATCCACTTCCCTCAAACAAAGCTAGCACAATGCTTTTTTCTGTGAAGGACACAACTGAATCAGAGAATTTCTTTTAGGATAGCTGGTTATATTGCTTCTTTCCTCTTCCATTTTCTAAGGACTATTGCTATTCTTTTATCATTTCCATTGTAAAAGATATACTATTTTATCATGTTATTGCTTTAGAAACAGTATAACCATTCTGTTTTCAGGGATGCATTTATCGTGTTGAGGCTGATGAAGTGCTTCTGAGATTCAATAAGGATCTTCATACATGTCACTGCAATGGGAATTTGTATAATGTTCGATTTACATATAATAGGGTGAATATAAGGAGGTTGTATCAAGGAGTTGAAGCAGCAGAGAACTTGGAACCTGATCTTCTCTTTCCGTCTCAATCAACCAAGAGGAAATTGATTTCAATAGAAAGATTTGTGCCTTTCACTGGCAGTCTGAATGCAGAGCAAATTCATTCTGTGCAAATGATCCTGAATTGTAAAGGTGCTCCTCCATATGTAATTTATGGGCCTCCAGGTACTGGAAAAACCATGACACTTGTAGAAGCTGTATTACAAGTATATGCAACAGGAAATGATGGCAGAATTCTTGTGTGTGCTGCTTCAAACAGTGCAGCAGATCACATACTGGAAAAACTCATCAGTCATGAGGTTGGTAAAGTTAAAGAGAATGAAATTTTCAGGTTAAATGCCTCTAGTCGTCCTTATGAAGATCTTCACCCGGATCATATTTGCTTTTGCTATTGTGTTGATTCAATATTCAAATGCCCTCCACTTGAGGCCTTGATGAAATATAGGATCATCATTTCTACATATACGAGTTCGTTACAACTGCATGTGGAAGGTGTCAGCCGTGGTCATTTCTCTCATATTTTCTTGGATGAATCTGGCCAAGCTTCAGAGCCAGAAAGCATGGTTCCTCTATCTAGCCTTTGCCAAAGGGAAACTGTGGTTGTTCTGGCAGGTGATCCAAAGCAACTTGGTCCTGTTGTCTATTCCAAAGATGCTGCAGCATTTGGATTAGGAAAGTCTTATCTCCAAAGGTTGTTTGAATGTGAACTTTACAAAAATGAAGATGAAGGTTTTGTAACAAAATTGGTGAGGAATTATCGGTGCCATCCAACAATTCTGCACCTCCCATCTAAGCTATTCTACAAAGGGGAGTTACTTGCATGTAAAGAAGATACTTCTCCCTCCTTAAGTTTTGACATGGCTCTTCTTCCCAGAAAAGAATTTCCTGTTCTATTTATTGGCATTCAAGGCTTTGACGAGAGGGAAGGCAATAATCCATCATGGTTTAACCGAATTGAGGCAAGCAAGGTTGTTGAAATTATAAGGAAGCTGATAGAAAGTACAGATCTAAATGAGACTGACATTGGGGTAATAACACCTTACAGGCAACAAGTCCAGAAGATTAAACAGGCACTTGAAACTTGGGAAATTCCAGATGTGAAGGTTGGGAGTGTTGAACAATTTCAAGGACAAGAAAAAGAGGTCATTATTATATCTTCTGTGAGGTCAACTGTCAAGCACAATAATTTTGACAAAACTTATTGTCTGGGTTTCCTCAGTAACCCAAAGAGATTTAATGTTGCAATTACCCGGGCCAGATCTTTGCTTATCACTGTTGGCAATCCACACATTATCAACAAGGTACTTGCACCCCCCATTTCTGTCCATTCATGCCTATAATTATCAGTATCTTTTGGATAAACTTGCTGATTTCATATCTTGGCTTCTAGCATTTTCTTATCTTGGTGGCACTCATCAGGACTTGCAGCCTCCTTGGGCATTGAGTTAACGCTGTGCAGTCACATTTTATGACCCCTTTGTGGTCTTTCTTATCAACAGCATTTGCATAATAACTAGCAGAATTCTCCTTTCAAGTCTCAAAAATTATGGAATGACTGAATTCTTGGTTTGGCAGGATCCTTACTGGGAACAGCTTTTGTGGTATTGTGTGGATAACAGCTCCTACAAAGGCTGCCCTCTCCCTGAAAGGTCTACTCCAGGGGAAGAGTTTAATTGTGAAGAAGGGGATTTCATGTCTTACAATTCCAAAGTATTGCGAGCTGTCACCAATGAAGCTGAGTCGTCAGATGGATGGAAGTAATTTCCAGACGGACCATGATTTCTGCTTTCTTGTTTCATAGGAGTTGAGAATTTTTTTCAGGTTTGTTCTGTTTATTTATAAAAAATGGTTATATCCCACATCGGATACGTTATATTGATCAGCTTGTGACCGTGTCTATAAGTAGCAGCTGGAACCAACGATGCAACATACTTACCTGGACGGGGTCAATGGGTGATCAGGAAGGCCCATGGCCTAGGTCAGTGACCTCCATTGCACTTGGGAGGGGTGCTGTCCTAAGGTCTCCCCAAGTGGGAGAGCCTACGTCATAATTTGTGGTAGTGGGGGCCTGCGTTCGCGCGGCCCCTTCCAATTCTAGCTATTTAAAGTGTTGTTGAGGTCCGTCTCTTATTTTACGTGGACATTTGCCATTATGAATCCAAATAAAGCACAACCAATTTGTGCATACCTAGGCGACGATTTGTTTTCACAAGCTGGGCAAATACCAACTGGTCTTTATCTTCTCAATAAGCTTTTTTTCAAATAATCGAGTTCAATTAAAAACTATAATTTAATTAAATAAACATATTTATAATGAACTTGTAAATTAAATTAAATTCAACTCATTCTATAAAAATTTAATTTATTTACAACTCATTCTATAAAAATTTAATTTATTTATAAATTTATGAAAAATGAAAAAGATTTGTACAGATAAATAAATTTGCATATTTATTTCTATAGTTTTTTTTTTTGGTTGTAATTGTAAATAATTAAATATTTTAATATAGTTAAATTTCACCGAAAATACAAAGATGTATGGGTGGCAGCAGCAAACATCCATTTCCTACACAACAGACACCCATTTGCTATAACTATTAGCTTTCTATTTTTTTTCCTCTCTCATTGTTTTCCTGTTTCTGTAATTTCATATCCAAAGGGCAAAACAAACATGACCGTCTCCTTATTCACAGTTGGAAGAATAGAGAAATTTCAAGGTGTAGAATTTACTGAGAAGTCCTGCAGCAGAGGTAAGCTTGGTTGGTCAATAAGATGTGATGGGATGACAAGGCGTTGCAAGGGCTTGAGAGCTACTGCAAGCTGTGCAAAGGATGGACGCGAATTGGAATCTCTGAGGAACAACCATCATGCCAATAAACACCAATCAGAAAACTGAAGTGAAGATTACCAATAAAAATTTCACAAATTTCCTTCTTAACTTACGTCTGCCAACATTCTATAATTATACTTGCAACTAAGGGATCTACATCCTTGGGGATTTCAAGGCGACGATTCTGGAAACCAACAGCTCCAACAACTTGCATTGGATTCATTCCACTCCATGGCAATCTTAGTGTTGCAAGTTCCCAAAGAATTACTCCAAAACTATATACATCACACCTGTTCATTCACCACAATCACAACTTATTTAATATACTGGTCCTACAAACACATCCAGAAATCCACTAAATTTTCTCTCAGGCAATAACGGAAACAGCTAAATTACAAACGCAATAGCTGACAGAACTATTCATTGCTTTCTTATTCATGAAACATTTTAATGCTATTTTCATGATAAGAAAACCCTAATCTTCTACGCCTGGAAGAATCTGAAGTTATTTTACCGTGTTCTAATTGGCACTAATGAATTCAACTTCACATAAAACTTATATAGGTACCGAAAAAGAAAAAACTGATTTTGAAATTGCAGAAAAATAACATCACCAACTTACTTCTCATTTGAGGGTTCATTACGGAGAACTTCTGGTGCCATCCACTCAGGCTGACAAAGCAAAGACATTCAATCAGAAAAAGGCATAAGAAAGATGAAGATTTGCATTTGTCCATAAAAAGATAAATTAGGATGAAGATATGCTCACTGTTCCTGCACTTGATTTGGATGACAAAAACGTGTTATGCTTCAAGCGTGACAACCCAAAATCACAAACCTGCAAGTGAAATTTGCAGTGTGTAATAATGAGCTTGCTCAAAACAATAATTTTAATGGCAAACTAACATTTGCTTCTTCATAATTATCTTTTCACCTTTCAAGCAATATTCATATGAATCATTGATTACAGTGAGAAGAAATTTGATGACGATGAATCATCAAAGCAAAAGTTACACATAGTACATACCTTCACATTCCAGTTTTTATCAACCAAAAGATTTGGTGACTTTAAATCTCGGTGAACGATTGTTGGCATACTAGTATGCAAGCAATTCATTCCCCTTGCCTGCAACAGGTAGAAATATTTTATTCGAACACCAAGATTTTGAATGCAGATCAGAAAGAACAAGTTCAAAAATCTCATACCACATCAAGAGCCATCTTTATTCTACGCTTCTCATCAATCTGACAATGAGGACGACGAAGAATCCGGTATAAACTTCCTCTAGCAAGGCAAGCATCATTGAAACAACTTTGTTAACAGAATAAATCCGTAAACATGGAAATGGAATAACATGAAAAATCACAGAGCTACTAGCAATTTCTATTCCTCTGGAAGAGAAGAGAACTAAGAAGATATGCCCAAGAAAATGAAGGCACAAAATTTTTACCTTGGAAGAAACTCTGTAACGATAGAGAGGTTTGGAGGGCGTGTAACAGCACCCATAAAGAGGACAACATTTGGATTGCGCAATCTCCGCATTATTCGAACCTTATACCAAGCAAATATCATTGTTCCAGGGTCAAGAATTTGGAATAGGATAAATAATCCATAGAAGAAAGGAGAGTTATCATGCATGTTAATGCTAATTTATTGCTTACTTCTCTTTTAAATTCAGCTAAAGCAGCACCTGAAAAATCTTGGTCTAAGAATTTCTTCACGGCAACCTCCTACAAGTTGAACAACAATGGACCAGCCAAAAATGATCATCCTCAAAAAATTTCTAAAAGATCAATATACCTAAGGTGGAAAATCAGAAGAATCAAGCCAGAGTCAAGTTAGTGCAAATGAGATATTTGCTTTTATAGAAAATAGCAATATAGTCTTTTCTAAGAACATCCAAATTAACTAACATATATATGTTCAATACTAAAATAAATGGGGTTTTTCCCACATAAGTAAATCATTTAATGCTAAATACATCATCGTTCATCTAACAATCTCAACTAGAAAATGGAAACCATGTTAAGAAGAACAAAGAGACTGATAAAAGAAAGTAAAGAACAAATCAAGTATGAAGACGGTATGATAAGGGCAGAATGTCAAAGAAGGGGTAGAGGGCAGAATGTCAAATCCAGACTCACTAACTAATTTTAGGCAGTAACTGAAGAAAATGCAGGAAAATTGAAGCTCACCGTGCCATTCCAATCAGCATGATAAACCTCTCCATATGAACCTGATCACAAGAAAATGTGACACACAATTATAGGGGAAGAGAAACAAACCAAGGAAGCAACAAAATATGTTCAGATGGAATGCACATTTACATGATACTAATGCTGATCCCATTAATAACTATACAAAGTCTTCCAGCTATGGCTGCATTAGTATGTCAAATGCACAAGTTACATCTTGGCAGAGTTACTAGCATTTTACCATGCAAAATTGTCTCAAATGCAGAAGTAATAAGGGCCTGAACTGTCTTTTGATTTAAAAAGATGCTTTGCAGGGGGCTGGAGAAACAATTTTGTCCATGAAAAATGGGGAAAAAATCAAGACACTATTCTCACTTTCAGAATAAACTGTGGCATGAGAAATACAACTAAAACATGATCCAAACCAAGGCATGATTAGTAAGACTGATATATTGGAAGACTACTTCATATTGTATGTACATGTGTACATGCTTTCATATTTCAGATTCCCTGTGTTCACTTTTGTGATATATAGGTGAATGCATATATGTATTTTTTTTTTCCTGCAAACAGCCTTAGCCATGAGAAAAGCATGATTGATAATCACTATACAGAAACCCCATCAGCTAAATGCATTACCTAGTCCAATTCTCTCACCAATAACCAGATCTTCCCAAGGAATTTCGCATTCACCCACATCTACATCATCAAAGATTCGATCAATCCTGTTCATGGTGGAATTGATTGATGAGCTAGGATTTTCTGATTCCTTTAGTTTTAGATTGGTCCCCAAAAATCTGTCATATGTGCACTTTCTCCGGTCATGGAAACCAATTTCATTATTCTCGTCATCTTTAAGCAAGACTTCTACATCATTTGTGAATATCTTTATATTCCCAGGATTTTCTTCTTTAAAACTTGAGTTTACTTCCTCAACTAATGGTGACTTGTAGCATTGATTCATGCCAGGTGCCAATGCTGGAGACGTAACATTCAAAGAATTCCTCACATCACCATCTCTACTAGATGTACTTGAATTATTAGATGACTTGAAGCCTTGAGAATAAACCTTCTCAGACACAGAAGAGCTGGTAGAAGCTAATGACGACGGATTATAATTATTTGGTTCACGATTAATTCTTGGATAGAGACCCTCCATATAATTATATTCTTTTTTCTTGGGGACTTCATTGCATGCATATTGATTCTTCCACATCAATGGCACAGGGGGTCGACCAGGAAGGGGACTATTCTTCCCCTGGAAGTCCTCAACTTTGTTCTCAGCAAGTTTGTTGCATATGAAACTTTTTCCTGTTCCTTTTATCTGGAATGGATTAAGATCTGAAAATAGGATCTTCGAATCCTCTGAGCTGTTTTGACTATATGGAACAACATTAACATTCATCCTCACAGCATCCCCAATTCCATGGGCTCCATGACTACCCTTGTACAGAGAAGACCCAATAACTGAGGAGGAAATATTGTTATGTTGATTAGGAGTTGCTGTACTAGATACACCATAAGAACCAACACCAACAGCAACATCAACATGAGCACTAGAGAATGATGCTGAGGACTCCACACTTTCAGCACTTAACCTTCTATCAAGAGGCAAACTACCATCCACCGCGGAGTTGCCACTACTGCCTTCACCAGATAATGGCTTTAATCTATTATAAGCATGAATTCCAGAGATCTTACTGGTGTTTGAATTATATGTTCCAAAGTTAGTGTCCTTCACACTTAGCACATCAGCTGGTATAAGTGTCCCTGGTTCTGCCATGAGATCAACCAAAAACTCCCTGAAGGCAGAAATTTATGAGTCAAAGTACAAACTAGAAATAGATTGGCCAAACTCAAACAGATGTAAAAACACAAATAATATTGCTCCCACAAAATCTGCAATTATGAGATGTTTGTTAGATATGAAGAAATCACCACAGCAAAAGAATATCCTACTTTTTCTTTTTCCACCTTGCCTTCACAATAATATACCCTAAGATCAGTATACTTAAGGGGGCCCACAAATAAAACTAGTACATCCTTCTATACATTTCCTATGACTTGTTTCACAATTCTTAGCTGTTGCAGTTTGAAGTTTGTGTTTGACCATTGGGTTTAGTAAGTCAAAATTGGAATGTTGAAAAAGCAATTTGAAATAATACCCAAGCCATATTAGGATGAAGTTACATAAAAAGGCCATATAATTCTGATATGAAGTTGGAATATAAGAAGGCCATATACAAATACAAGAAATGAGGGTAAATCATCAATTAAAATTTATTAGTCATAGAAAATTCTATATTATAAATAAATACAATAACAATAATAACTAAGCCTTATATGGATCCCTTTTTGCCACTCAACTCTGTTAGACACAATAAATGAGCAAGTAAATAAAAATGTTCAACAATAACAAGCAGAAACCTTTCATCTTCCAACTTTATTATGTTGATAGCATCATCCTCAACGCCAGTGTAATGACTACCCTTCACCAATCGACAAGGTAGCCTTATATTGTCCGCGAATACCTACATCCAAGGTTGAGAAAGATAATAAACATAAGGGATCCATATAACATATAGACAAACAAAATACTGAAGAGTTTGGCCAGACAAAACCATCTGGGGACTAGTCACTGATGAACTAATGCTGACCTTAAAAAGTAACGCTCGATGCCGAGATAAACCAATATTTATGGAACCAATAGGCAACACATTTGTGTGAAGGGATGTCCTTAACTCTGTTCTTCTTTCCGTCCACCTTGCCAACATTAAGTTAGCATCCTTTACTGGCCCACCCATATGTCCTGTAACAAGTTCAGCCAGCCGCTGTACCAAGATACCAACATCTGTAACAGGGAAATCTAGAGAAATACATTGGGAAACTTGTATCATCTCTTCCAATGCAGGATCAATTGTTTGGTTGACTATTACTGCTTCAGAACCAGAACTTCCAAAGCTTGTTTCTAAATCTCTGAGAGATGGCATTTTCCCTTGCAATGCTGGACTTGTGCAGAACACATCATAAAAACCATCCATTACTTTCTCCTCATAATCAAGCACATTATATTCCTGGGGAACAAATCCCACATAAGGCAACACCAATAGAAGAAAGATAACATTAATGGATAGCATCATTATGTGAGCAATACAAAGTTGGGTAATCTCAGCATTTAGAGGCAGCTCAAATAAAGTCATGTCACACATTTCTGTAATTGCTATAAATTACACATCGATCAAACACGTCATTACTTTTCCTCATAATCACACACATAAAATTAATGGTTAACTAAGCCAATCAATTCAAGCAAAAAGAGTGAGATAACATTATTCATTACAATCACAAATGAGCTACACAAAATCAAGTATTTCTGGCATGTATTAATCCAAATTACAGGTGTGTGTGTGTGTGTTGTATTCCCGTGAAATGGATCTTGTCACCTAATTGCACATAGATATATATAAAATAACATATCCGAAAATCATAAAGAAAAATTGTATAAAATTGATTAGTTGGCACAGTAACAGTTTGATAGAAACAGAATAGAACTAAAATAGCAAAACACATTCAATTCGTTAAGGCCTGGTTCCTCAAAAACTATGCACATCCCTATAAAAAAAATTCAAGCATTTGGAACTTCCCTTACTGAAATTCCAAACCAGACAAATTAAACTTAGCACCAACTAAAGCAAAAAATGCAGCTCATTATTAATAATTTACTCCACATAAGGTGAATTATAACCTGAATCTGGTTTCCAATAAGTTATGTAAGTGCAAACAATAATAGCCCTAGCCAACAGTAAACATATTTTCTGCTAATTTGAGAGAAAGAAGAGGAAACAGATAAAGGGATAAGGTATGAGAGAGAAGTTGAGGAAATAATTCTAGAAAGAGAAGATATTCTAGCACATTATTTCACAGTTCAATTACAATAGAATTTTTGGTATTTCATAGTATATATAATATTGAAATTCATTAGTAATTGCTCGCCTTAGAACAGCACAAATTCCTAAGTCCCAATATTGCCCTACTTGAAAATCATCCATTTCTCCAAGGAAAACAAGAAAGGTTGAGCTCAACAAGATTGCCACCAACAGATTCATTAGCAGAGAGCAGCATTGAGTATGCATCTGCAACAATCCTCTCACTTTCATCTTTGAGAAAATTCCACAATTTCCAACAAAACAAGCCTCAGCGAGTCTATTACTATTACAAACATCTGCAAAACCATAGGTATAGGTCTTGTACTGAATTGGTTTAATTTTATTCTTTGCCTTCTCGCTCTTCTTTAAGGATCATATATTATTCAACTGCAAGTCAAAATCATAATCATGAACACCAACCACCCTGAGAATAATACTTTCTTCCACGTCTTTATTTTTTCCCTCGTCAAAAATAATATATATCTGGTTTAAAATCATTTGAATAAAAACAGATCCATTTTCATCGCATCAGCACTATCAGAATTTTCCACCATTTATGATGCAGGAATTTGCTACTCACATCTTGAATTGAAGATTCTGAATTGATTTGGTTTCTTGATCCTTCTTCCCAAATTGAATTCTTCAAATGGCTTAAAATATGAGAAATTTAATTTCTGCTGATTTCCTTCTTGAGCCTCTCTGATAAGCACATGTATCCTCGATTAGTATTACTGTATAATTTTTGGTGTCTTGATCTTTCTCTTGAATCAAATAGAAAAACTCTGGTAGTTGTATTCCATGTACCTTGCCTTTGCTTTGATCCTTCAGTAAATCAATAATGTCAAGAATTTGGCTCATGATCTGCTGGTTCTGTTGACGGAGCTGTGGCACTTCCAATCACATTTCGTCCATTCTTTGACTACTTTCTTTTGTGAGGCTACTGAGTTGCTTTTCTAATGATTTGACGTGATCCTCTAGGTTTGAAGCTTTACTCCTTCAACCACGCTTGGCAATAAACACTAGACTCTTAACTTTTGTTTCTTAGCCAGAAAAGCATAGAGGAAAAAGGGACAAGTAATAGGAAGAAGATTAGAGAGACAGAAGATAGTGGAATGGAGAAATAGCAAAGGAAAGAAGAAGTAGGGACAGAAAGTAGAGGAAGAGGGAGAGAACAGAATGCAGAGGCAGAGAAAAAGAAGAAAAGCAAATGTCAATTAAAGAGAAAAGAGGAACTGAGAGAGAATGGAGAGAAAAGACGAGAGAAAAGGAGTGTTAAGAAAGTAGGCTTAGGCCTAAATCACCACAAAAGCTAGCTCAAGAGGGGACGGATTGTCCAATACCTTATAAATAGTATATATTTCTCATACTTTACCGATGTGGAGTTCATATTCTCAACAAGGAGAGAGAAAAAAACAAATTCTAGAAAGAGAAGATCACTCTTGTATATTGTCTTGATTGCAATAGCCAATAGATTCTTGCATATTGTAGGTATCTAATATTGGAATTCAACAATAACCGAAAAAATCCTATATTTCTAAGTAATAACACCATATAACCGAAGTAAGCTGCAGACTAGTTCAAGAGGATCACTCTTGTGTTTCAAAATGAAGGCCGTATAGACGAAGATGTGGCCCACAGAATACAAGTAGGGTGGATGAAGTGGAAGGGAGCATCAGGAGTCTTATGCGACAAGAAAATACCTTTGAAGGTGAAAGGTAAATTCTATAGTACTATTATTCGACCAGCGATGCTACATGGTAGTGAGTGTTAGGCACCTACAGGGCAACATCTTCATAAGATGAGCGTGGCAGAAATGAGAATGTTAAGATGGATGTGTGGCCATACTAGATTGGATAAAATTAAGAATGAGCATATTCGGCAGAAAGTATAGTTAGCGGAGTTTGGTGATAAGGTGAGAGAAGGAAGACTTAGATGGTTTGGGCATGTTTTACGGAGACCTCCCCATGTGACGGTTCGCAAGTGTGAGAACTTGATGGTTGATGGGGCTAAGAGAGGTCGAGGTAGACCTAGGACAGTTTGGAAAGAAGTAATAGCCAGAGACTTACGAGCCTTAAATATTGATGCGGATTTAGTTAGTAATAGACTGAATGGAGGCGAAAAATACGCGTAATGAAAGGAGTCTAAGGCGTGTGATTGTTGATATTGATTGTGACCTTATTTGTTAGAGTATCCATACAGCCGATCCCAAACTTGTTTGGGACTAAGGCTTGTTGTTGTTGTTGATAGCAAAACAATCTCACTTCCCATTTTGACCTAGTCACCGTAAATCCAAAACCGGCATAAGGTTCATTTTCTAAAGGCTCATCATCCACTGTTGGAATCAAGCAACACTTTTTTTGGTACATCTAAAGTAGGATAAACCTTGTCTCCAAGTTCATTCAATAAAAATCCTAACCAACTGCAATTCAATGCGGGAGACGAAATTAGTTGGTTTATGAATTAAAAAACTAAAGAACCCTAATTACACTCACTTCATTACATAATTGTAGTTCAATTACTAAAAGTCAACCTGAATAAGAATCCACAATACTTACCCAATACTGCCTTGACAAGGCCTCCGCGGCAGCCTCTCTCTTTTCCCTTCCCACTTCCGTCCGATGATGATAATTCCCTCCCAAGCTCAACAGCGTCGCCGCTCGTATCTGATCGAGCTCAGGATCATCCCTACACTCTGAATTGGAGACGCTGATCGCCAACGCTAGCTGCACCTGGAACTCCTCCTCAGACGAGAAGTAGTCCGCAGAACTAGTAGAATTATTCGCCGCGGAAGAAATCGCCGCAGCAGTCACGATGGATGCCGGCGGAGGACTAGACGGAGCATTGCCGAGTGGATTACGGTGATCGGAGGTGTATGGTGGAGAAAGAGGGGTCTCGTTTGATCGATGTGGCTCGTGGTTACTCCCAATGTGTAGCTTCTTAAAAATGTGCTTCATTTCCTCTCTGCTTTGCTTCACCCCTTTTGTTTTTCCTTCAACTTCTTATTCTCTCTGCTATTTTCACACTTATTATATTAAATTTCTCTCAGTTTCTTTCACTTTCTCTCCGCGTATGCGGGTAAAGACATAGAGGGCTAGACAAAGGGAAGTTTCCTGCAATGGGAGGGAAAAACTCAGTGGAGAGGTAAGAAAATAGCCTTGAACTTTGATTTAATTACAAATATGCCACTCATCGTGGAATACTCTCCGTTGACTGGGTCAGGGAGAAGGCCACGTGGTTGTTTAACAGGTAATGGCCCACAAGAAAGTGACACTTGGATTTATCAAGAGCTTGATTGGGTCTTAACTCAACAACTTTTCCATCCAAGTCAACTTTAGATTAAACATTCCAACATCATATATAAAAATAAATTTTAATTAAAAATAAATAATAATAATAAGTTGAGACATTTCGAATTATTTATTAATACTAATAAAATTAAAATTATTCCAATATTAACACTTATTATTAAATTATCATTATATTAACAACCATCTAAAAAAATAATTTATAATAGATTTTAAAAAGTTATTTATTTAATTTAGTACAATTTATAGTTATTTTATTAATTAGGATATTTGTATAATAATATAAAATTTTAGCATTTTGATTTATTTTAAATTTACTCTTAATATATTTAACAAATAACTAAAATAATAGCTATCAATTAACTTTTTTTGCTTACAATCTTAATAATTTTTAATTTATAAATAATAAATTTAAGAAAAATCTTATGATGTGATTTGTATTGTTTAAAAAGGTAGAGAAAACCCAAGAAAAAAAATTAATGAGAAAAGCTTGGAAATGGGTGACTAGTGAGTCTAACAAACATCAACCTTTGATTCATACATAGAAAGGCCAATGCTACCAATGACGATCAAGTCACAATCTCTCTCTATCTCTATCTCTAGTCCAGTATCTCATGGCATGGGAACTGCCAATTTGGAATTCACCTGAGGATCACCCAAGTGGTCGCAGACGCATAAATCTCTCTCCGTTATCCTCTCCCCGTTTTATTTTCAATCCAACCGTGTCCTAATTTTGCATGCTAGAGCCCATGCACGTATAAAAGCTTCCTCGCTCACATCGTCTTTAATATTGACAATCCCTTTTACAACAAACAAATGAGCCAACAACAGCTTCGAAGGCCTCAGGACTCCCTTGATGGAGATTTCTCTTCTCTTCAAGAGCATCCCACTGAGAATACGACAGATAAGGCTGTGGTGTTGCCAGATAATGCATCATTGAAGGGGCAGACCCTCAAGAGCGCTGCGTCTTCCGCTGCTGGTGATCAGGGCTTGAACGTCGCAGTCGCAGAAATTGATAGTCCTAGAAAGCGTCTGGTCACAGAATCAATCGCCGGAGAGGTTCTGTTTTCTTTTCTTTTAATTACCGGATTGTCGAGAAATTTGATGGGTATTAACTGATGTCAATGCTGAATTTATTATGGCGCAGATAGCTGGGAAAATGAGCCAAAGGGTATCGATCCAGCCAATGACAACACCAGCCACATTTCAACAAGGAGGTAGCCCATGTGGTGGGATAACCATTGGCGAAGCACTTGAAGCCACAGTACGAACAGCCGGACAAAAGATTGTTGAATGGAGTGATGCGGCGGCAATTCAAGCAGCGGAAGTAAGAGCCACAGGTCGCACAACCATTAGTCCTGGAGGTGTGGCAGCTGCTGCACAATCAGCAGCAACTCTCAATGCAAGGACTGCAAGGGATGAGGACAAGAGAAAACTAGCAGATATTCTTTCGGTAAATGCAAAACATTAATTGACATTTCTTTCCATAAACAAACTTGTCATAGGTACAGGGGATGATATTGAAATGTACGTACAAATGCAGGATGCGACTTCAAAGTTGCCGGCGGATAGGCCGGCTACGAGGAAAGATGCAGAAGGGGTGACAGGCGCAGAAATGAGGAATGACCCATTCCTCACAACACACCCTACAGGAGTGGCTGCATCTATAGCTGCTGCTGCCAGGATTAACCAGCAGAATAATTTCAAATGATTAAGATTGTATTTATTATCGTTTTCCTTTTACATGATTTTTATTTTTATACTAAGGCTTAAGACAGCCAGCGAACAATATATGAATATCTCTGAAGAACAGTCAGTTTTCAACCAGAGGGAAGAAGCCGACCTATCTGCACTTTTTTTAACCTCCCTAAATATATGTAATTTTAATATTTGCCATGAAGTTTTGGTTCGTCGTGTAATATATGCAGTGTTAATAGCGGGGTACGAGTCTCCCAGTATTCATTTTTGTAATATTGATTTGAAATTTTAATAAATGCCGGTGGTACCATTAACTTGGTTAAATATATTTTAAATTCCATTATTATTATTATTATTATTATTCTAAATGTTTAAAACATATTTATTTAATTATTTATTAAATAAAATTAAAACATAATTATATAACATTGAAATGATGGATCAATCATATGTTTCTGATGAATCGATCGTAGGCAGCTTTTACAAAGTTTGAAGGTCCCATCATTTCAGTCATGGATCCCCGTTATTTGATGAATCAAGTGAAAATCTTATTTCCATTAACATACAGCAGTCTGTTAATGATACGAACCAACATAGGAAAATCAAGTTCCTTTCTCTTATCATATTGATGATCGATGTTTGTCCTAATTACCTAACGCTCATCTTTCAGGATCACTAGCTCTTCTTGGCTATACCATGGCAAACTTGCTATCCATCTAATTCCAACATATTACACAAGCAAAATCCGTAACAGCCGTATTAATCCACTTATAAACAAGTTATAAGAACATCAAGGCTATAATAATCATGTACACCCACAGAAGCCGCCAACGGAAACCTCTAGTCCAACTAATTAATACAATTGTGTAAATTTCAACATCATTGATAGAGGCATGAGAATAAAACTGGCTCTATCATTCTGATCCATCAAATGTGCACTCCTCAACAGTGCCTCAAATACAATCAAAACCCTACAATGTACAAACCTACATAATACAACACTAAACAGCGGAGGACAGGAAAACGAAAACAAATCCTCATCTATACCATATCTTTCAAGGAAAAGGCATTCTTCAATATATCAACAGGCAATACCAACCTTTTCAAGCGATAGTTCTCTAGCAACGAGCCTTAGCAACACTTGCACCAACTCTCTCACTCTCGCTTCCCTGACATCACATACACGTATACAAATGAGATATACTCCTTGTATTTATATTATTGTAGGTGTCTAATGAATGAGATTTGTTTAAAAACTATTTCTTACCTTGTTGTTACAAGATCACAGAAGGTGGGAAATAGAACAAACAGATGTGGACATTTTCCAGGATCCTCCTTGTCTGCTAGGACACTTTTCAGATTAGGACGCAAAGGAAGAACAGATGCTGTTTCTGGATGTATTCTTAGACGAGCTAGTTCTGGAAGGACAGAGAAAATTTCTTCAAGCCTTGAAGATGGTAAGGGTCGTTCACCTGTTGGAATGGTAGCAAATTCAACAGGCATAACCAAGAAGGTGAGACAAAAGTTTTCGCCAATAAAGTTGCAGAATAGAAGTTCATACCTAGGTCCTCATCCATCAGAAATCTGTTCATGATATATTCACATCTAGTCAAAAGAACCATGATTGAGATTTTGCTGACTTCAGATCTTCTCGAGTTCCAATCATCAGCCTCATTGTCATAACTGATCACACATTATTTGTTCATTAAATAATGTTTTTTTCAAAAAAAAAAAAACATTGCAGCCAAAGGAATTGGTATCATAATATTATTCATCAAAAACCATCATTTTGGAATTCGTATATGTGGGAGAGAGGAGGTTAAGTGGGAGACCTTCATATTCAGGTGCCAATGAGCACATAGAACTTGGCTTCGCTAATTCTATACCATCTTATTTCTCAAGATTATATTTTCAAAATCTGAAAAACTCAAGAAAACAGTTGGATAGATCTATAAATTTTACCTGCTCAAGAAAAATAACTTCTGCAAGCAAGCCAGGGAAAATCTGCTACAATGAAATGGCATAAGTTCCACAGTTTCAATGGGCAAAGAGCATGTGCGTGATGCACAGCGATCCATGGTGGAAACTAGTCGCTCCAAAATCTGTTGGATAAAAAAAAAAAAAGAAGAATTAGCTAAGCAACAAATAATATTTTATATAAGAGATTTGGACAAAGGAATAACTTGAAATTACATTAATACACATACGACACTGATTCAATGGAGTAGACATAATCCAACAGGAAATATTCACAATTCTTCTAATGACAAAAATCACTTTGTCATATGATTGAGATCATCAAATAATAATAATAATAACAGTAGAATACGCACAGGGAAGGTAAACCTATGACTACCAGATGTAATAACTTTGGAAGATTCGAAATGTGAGCTCATGCAACCTAGAAATTCAATAAAGTGGGCTTAATTCACAAGAATAGTTCAAAAGAAACAACTGTCATTACTATCAGCAGCACCATCAGATTTATCTGAGTAGTAGTTGAATCGCATCTATAAATATACTGGCTTATGTGCCTAGTCAAGGCCCTTGTGTTACTGAGATGCAACTGGTAGGAAAATTACATCAACAGGTGCATCAATTGGTGATTTAAGAAGCTTATCACCCAGAATATCCAGAATGGTCATCTCCAGTGCCTCATCAGCCTTAAGTGCTGCATCTGAGAGAGAGTTGGAAGGTATTGCACGACCACAATAGCCCACAAGGAATATTTCATAGACATCTGCTATTTCTTTCCAGACACGTGTTCTTACAGGTCTACTAATTCTGGAATCTGGTCCAAGATTCCCTGTAAACTTGCAAAAATCATCGGCAAGAACATGGTTGAAGCCTTCAACAGCTGATCTCCAAAGTGAACCATCTGGATTGTCTCTTCTTGTAGTCATACACCTAGACATAAGGTCAAATATGTTAATTACATTTGCAAGAGTTTCATTTGAAAGGCAAGGAAACAAGGGGCCAGTTTCCTATTTTTTTCTGGGTTTTGTGACGTTAGTTCAATTGGTTAAAACTTCATCCAACATCATATATGACTGAATCCCATCAACCACAATCCAACCATAAAGTACTTGCTCGTGGATGACATTACAGAAAACACTGTGGCTACTTCCATTTTCATTACTAATATATGGAATTTTGCTTGAAAGTCTCATACGTATTCTATTTATTATTCCTCATATTTTAACTGCATGCAGGATCACAGAAAATTAACTAAACAAATGCAAAAGATTTTGTACCCAAACCTCTGAACAGATCATTTGTGTACTTGTGACAACATAGATGGCAACATCAGAGAATATAGAGAATAATCAATACCTTCCAAGACCCTGAATAATTTCAGGAAATATAATATATTTTTCAACCACTGAAGCATGTAGGAAAAGATCTATCAGCACAGGAACGAGCTTTTCTGCAAATGCATAACTTGGAATTCCACCCAACACTGTTATGGTTGACACAGAACCCTGAGTTGGGGCTTCAGCTTCTTTTGGAGAAATGGAAGCTGTACCATTTGGCATTTCATTATTTCTCTTTATATTATTGCCTATTCACAAAAGATATGTGGATTTCAAAAGTCTTTTTAGCTTAGTGGACAGTGGATAATAGCTACCAAGCCAGCTCTATACCTAGAACATTATCGGTAATGCTGGCTTGCTTATCTTCATCATCATCATTTTGCAAAGAAGAATCTGATCTTGGAAGATATTGTAAAAGTCCCCGAAGAAGAACTAGCCACATTGATGAGATGTGCTCAGTTGGATGTAACAGCGGCAAGATTTCTAATACAGTACGCAGTACAGGCGGAACATGTCCCTGGGGAAAAGTAATGCCAGTTATGTTAGTCTCAAGTTCCACATATAGTTGTCAGTTTGCATATAATTACAAAAATGTGTGTTTGAGACCAAAAATTTACTTACAAATTCACTTTCAAAGTTTTCATTGGTAGTTATTGTTTGCTTAATTGCCAAATCTATTATCCCAATCAACTGAGAGAACATTTGATCATCAAACATCCACTGCGCTTGCACATACAATTCACCTGTCAAAAATTTGAAGAGATCCAAAAACATATAAGTAACCCAAAAAGAAGGGTTCCAAATTTAGGGGCACAGTTACTATAATGTAGAAAACATCATTTGATATCATGTTGAGCAATCAGAAAGTCACCCTCAGACAGATATAACTTATATGCTCAAAAACATTCAGGATCCGGTAACAAAATCTCAGGATAAAGTAATGCATTACCAAGACCATGTAAAATCTCTTGCTTCACCTTGCTAGCTGCATTACTGCTGTAGTTTGTTGAATTTTGAATAACATGCTTGTATACACCAAGTATGGAATTAAGGTAAGGCATTGGCAGATTACCCTGAAGCAGGAAAGATTTAGTAGAAAAACAACAATACATAGTTGACCCCATAATGGAACATGTTCTGACAGTTCAGCCACTTCTATGCTTACATTAACATGCAATTTAGAAAGAGTTGGCATGATCAACTATTTCACCTAAAACAGGAAATATTAAGTGTAGTTCCATCTCATTAAACCATTACCTTTAGACAATGAGAATGAACAGTTGTCTGCAAACAATTTATTCCAGCAATGGCAACCTCTTTACTACCATTTAAAATGCTATTCTTTATGAAGAGAAGCAAAGATTCCCATCCTGCAAAAATGAGCAATGTGCAATATTCACAGGGATCTGCTCTATTACACAGCCAAAGCTAAGTCATACATGTGAAGGTAATTAGGAGTACCTGACCAGAAATTACTCAAGCTACTCAGAAAGGGAAAGAAAGAGCGTAATAGACGTGCTATTCCACCAAGGACCAGCACCAGTGTCTCATCCCACTGTTTCTGAACTGTATTACGACTGCAGATTCATGGGGGAAGAATAAACAAATAATATTCTTGATCAAGAAAGAATCTGAAAACTTCAGATATAAAACATAAGCAGAAAATAGTTGACACTTATACCTATGATGGATCAGCATATGAACTGCTTTTCCTCCTCGAGTTCCTAGTTCTTTCCCTTGTGACTCATCTTTTGATGATGTCGCTGCCTATAATAAGAATACAAATCCCAGTAAAACAGGAAAAAGT
Source organism: Cnidoscolus chayamansa (assembly GCA_948266635.1). Lineage (NCBI taxonomy): Eukaryota > Viridiplantae > Streptophyta > Magnoliopsida > Malpighiales > Euphorbiaceae > Cnidoscolus > Cnidoscolus chayamansa. Next base: position 8,655 of record CAOGCB011250702.1, on the reverse strand, counting down.
GTCTTAAAAATAAAATTTATACACAGTGCTTGTCCAAAAGAAAAAGAACACCCTCCTTATTACCATGTGAGAAGCACGATCTAAAGCGGGGAAAACATAATTCCAAAGACAATCCTCCCACATACTTTTTGAAAGTTTTTGCCCATGACTGCCAAGAGTTTGAAAGAGTGTCCTGACAGCAGCATTTCTGACCTGAAATATCAATAAATAGTCACAGCAAATAGATTCTTCAGTAATACCTATAACAGCAGGTAATTAATTCTATATAGGGTGCTGGATAAAGTTAAATAAAAAGAACAAGGATCATGTAAACAGTTTTTTAATTAAAAGAAGCCTAGTGCCCTGCCCACAGCTACATATGAGTCTCTTCTAGACCTTGCACAAATATCTGTATCTGCATGGATATTATGTCCACCCACGAGACTCCATTTCTAATAGCCAAAAAGAAAAAGACAAACTAAATAAATACATGATAAACTACGTCCACAGATACATACCCTAGAGTGGGCACACTCAGAGGCTTAACATCCGCTCACAAGACAATTTCCAACATAAAATAAGTTGATTCCTAGTACATTCATAAAACACAGACACAATGTAGAAAAAACCTTTATTGGACCCAACTCAGCAAAATCAACTCAATTGGAGGAGCACCTGTAATTATAAACCACAGATCTTCACAAGTTTGATTACTAAAATTACTTCTGCTGAATCATGTGTGACCACAAAATTTATTGCCAAAACTTGTTTTGATGGTGAGGTAACTCTAATCAAAATAGGAAAAGAAAACCTAACTAATTAGGAATAGACAAATATCCCAATCCTAATCAAATGAAGAAGAAACATCCTAATTAACTAGGAATATTAAATAACCTAAACTAGGAAATAATAATAATAAGATCTAAAAATAATAAACTTACTAAATAATTAAATTCTCGATTTCCTAATTCTATAATAAACAAGATTCCTAAATTGTATTAGGATCCTTATCTTCTCATACTGCATTATGAGGTCAATGCTAAAGCAGTATAAAGTATACAGTAGTTCACATGTGGCATGAAATTTGGGTAACAAAAAGAAACAGGGAAGTCCATTTTTGAGACAAGCAACCTTACCTCTGGCCTTTCATCAGCACCAAGCCTCTGAAGTAACGAGAAAACAGAGAACAGCAACTTGTCACGATCAATAACATTTACTGTGGATGCTTGGTCATTCACCTTATCTGTTGCCTCTGGAGTCTGATTGTCCTTTAATTCACCATCTACTTGCTTTAAAATAAGATGCTCAACAGTAAGACCTGTAGTTTGTAGCACAGCAAAACACTAGTCCATAAAAGTTTAATATAAAGCAAGTTGATGAAGTATAGGGTTGCAGAAAGCTAGCAGGTTTCAAAGACAACTCAACTGATTCCCTTTTCTTCTGGAGGCCCATGCAGAAGCCCCTTCACAATAAAATCAGTGGTGGTCCATAGGAGGCCTATAGCCGTTAAACTTATATTCAGTTCAGTCTTTTGAGCACTGTACGCTCCAGTGACATCTACACATCTGCAATATTGACAATGTCATTAGTATGCTTCTAACGTCTGAAAGTGGCAACTTGTTGCACTGTATGGTAACTATCAGTAAAACTGCATGAGCCCTAGCAGAAACTCATTCATAGAAATAACAACTAAAACCTGCTTTCCAGAATTCATCATATATATTAACCACAAGACCATCAAAAACTGGAAATTTCATTCTGAATGATGAATATTATGCTGTCTGTGTTCACTCTTCCACTATGATTTCCATATCTTTTCCTAATTCTACGACCTTACATTTACCAGCATATTTATTCAATGTGCATCATGTTTGCACAAACTTTGAATATCAGGTTAGAGATTGTACAAATTGCACACTATCACAGTATCCCTGGAACACACATGACTAAGCTCATCATTTATGACCTTCATTTAAGGAATATGCGTAAGAAATGAAAAGGCATTATTGATTCAGAAAAGTAAAGGATTTTAAGAGCCTGTTTACTTATGGCAAACATTTCTCTGTTCTCCGATTTCCGTTTTCTAAGAATTTTATAGAAAGTAAGAGAACATTATTTGAGTAGAAAATAATCTACATTTAAAATTTTCATTAACATTCTAATCCACACAGTTTGCACACACACATAAAGGTGCGCATATAGGAACCTGAAAGATACATATGAAATGGTTATTTATTAAAAAAAAAAAATTAGTATCCTAGTAACAAAGAAACATGTGAGAAACTAGATTAAAGAGACACAGAGACTGCTAAATTTGAGTTCCAAAAGCAAACATCACAGCTAAATTTCAAATCTTACACATTGAGACACTCAGCAGGTATTGAAGTAAGTCCATCATTCATAATAACTCTTAGGCTCTGCAAGAAAAAAGATTTATCAAATTTTGTTTAAAAAAACAAAGCCAATGAGTCTTCAATAGTGTAAATCCGATATTGTAATCGAACACAGACACATTAGGGATTTAGGGTTTCAATGACTGAACATATTATAAAGATACAAGTTCATATTAAAAGCGCAAGATACAAGGCAGACACCTGATAATCGGACTACTGGCTCAATTGAAGTCTGTCATTATTTTACTAACCTGGAAGCCCAAAGCAACAAGATCTTTCTCTGGTGCATCTGCAACAGACCTGAAGAAATGGAAAAATAAATCTGATCAATCAAGAATGCACCATACTAAATAAAATGGGCGTGCAAAGAAGATTATCAGGCAAGTGCCAACCTTAACATTTCAAGAATATCTGGCCAACTGTAATATAATTTTTCTCCATGCCTCTGGAAGGGGCGCAAATCAATAGAAAAAGAAAAGGTCTGTTAGAACTTAGAAGACATTATATGCATAAGCTGATAAACAAAGCAACATCCATTTTCAGTAGTGCCATTTACCTCCAGAACATGCAGAAGAATTTTCAAGCATCCAGCACGGACATCAGCACTTTGAGTGGAAAAATACAGAACCCTAAGTGGAGAAATGACAGAACGCTCTAGCAATCTTAACTCTTTATGCCTAATTTCCATCTATAGTGTGGCAGCAAGAAGCATAAACTACTAAAGTCAGTAGAATATCCACTTTGCCATCTATTAGAAAAGTTGAAAGTTACTCACAGCATCAGACAGGTGTCTGGATGGCACATAATCCTGAAACTGTTCAGAACCTAAAACAGCACAGATAGATTGATCTAATGCATCGAGAGCCATGTTTCGCAAATGCTGGTTGGAATTATCAGCTAGCTGCAATATAAGCATGCAATGTCAAGGATTTAAATAGTGCAACTTTACAAAATTCAAGAAAAAAACCAACATAACAGTTACATCTTGAAAGTGGCCAACAACTTGATCCCACAATGGCTCCACTCCTGCAAAATAATACAAGAATAACAGGTAAATATAACAAGATTCAGTAGGCCTAACTTTGTATGACCTTTAAGAAAAAGATGTCATATGCAGATGTATAAATCTGAAGAAAAGTACAGCCTAAACTCAGTTTAAGTGAAAGTGGATCAGAAGCTGTAAAATAAAACGTTTTAATTAAAATCTGAAACTCTGTAACATGCTAGTGTTCTGTTAGATGCAAGAACTTTATCAAGTCATCTTAGAATGTAAGCCACAATCAAGAAGAAAACAAAAGAGAATCACTATAAAGAATAACAAAACCTCTTGAGATTAAATAACTCAGGAACTTGCTTTTACAACTATGATAAACTTTTTTAATATTAATAATCAATCCAGTAACACTGCTCCATCAACAAATGCATAATGGCATTTAGAACTACATCACAAACATGTGGGACATAAAGATGAAGAATAACTGATAGGTAGAAAATACGTAGCATTAGGGCATTACTGACAATGACTCAGATTATGCCACAAATATGCAAAAACATATAGTAACAAAATTTTCCTGCACCAACTACTACCAAATATTTAAATTACATACTGTGAAGATTATTGACGAGGATGGATATCATCCTCTCCACTGAAAAACTAATGCTTCCAATCTTTTGACTCAATGTTGGTCCAAAACCACTTGATGCTTCACAGATGCATTGCTGTGACAATTGACACAGTGCAGAAAGAAGTGATTTAACTGCAGATATGTGCATCAATGCTGAGCTCTCAAACAGCTGTGCAAACCAAGAAAGGACTAGTTAGAACCTAGACTAAATAATATTCAAATTGTACCTAGACAAAATGAAAGGAAAAGAAAATGGCAGTGCAATTTTTTAATGAAGGGTTATTTTACGAAAGTTAGTGAAACTAGGCAAAAGAAAAACACAGATTCATCCCTACTCCTTAAAAACTAAAGATTGAATCTCTTACCCAGAAAAGGGTCAACCTAGTAGGTTATTTTATTTCAAAGAAGGGAAACTGGGAAAGCAAGTGAGAGAAAGAGTCAAAGAGAAAGGGAGAACAGTTTGATTTTCTGTTTCTTAAAAAACAGAACTATATAATTGTAAAGAGGACACAGGAATATATTCAGAAAAAGTTGTGATATATGCATTTTCTTTTGTCCTACCAAATGGATAGAGGATAATCTCTTGCCTGGGAATTCAAAGAAGACAGAATACTGAAGTCACTATATTGGCCAGACGATTCTCTTGGAAGCTTTTGGACAGCTGAGGAGATTTCCTGAGATACAAAAAAAAATAACACAAGTAAGAACCTAAAATTAAAATTTTTCAGAAAATTTTTATTATCTTTGTTTGATTAAGTCAAAACTTTTAACTTAAAAAAAAAAAAAAAAGGTTAAAAATATCAAAAGGATTTTTTGGACTTGGCACTTATTTTCAGCACATGCCAAACAACTTCACAATTTTAAATTTTTAGCACTTAACGGACTCTTAAAATGTAGCACATGATGTTACACCATCTAATTTTCAGTTTTACCAAACCACCTAAGCCTTTCAGATAAGAATTCCTATAAGAGAATAAACAGCTCTTAGAGCATAAAAGATTTTAATAAGATCATCAAAAAGAAATACATGTTCAAATTCCATATATAAGCAACCTTAAGAGCAGCAGATTCTAAAGCTGCATTTTCAGGATCGCAATATTGTTCATTTGTAATTTTTCCATGCATGATAAGAAGTACAAGGAACATAGCAGGCCCCATCCACAACAATAAATGAAATGTAGTTGCAGAACCACATTCAGCCTCATGTTTAACACATAAGTCAGAGCGGACAATGGGCATTCCTTGACTTCCTTTTGTATTGTGACTTCCAATTCAAATTAAAGCATTCTATGGCTATGACACACGTATTTGCACCCAACTCTTTGGTGTATTCCATCCAAATCATCATTACTGAGAGCGAGATGACTGATTTCTACAAAATAGATCACATATATCTAGCAAACTTTAAATGGTTACCAAAATGATACTTTCTAATAATACCTGGGTGGTGGCATGAGGAGAATGAATCGTACGATCAAGAGCTGCTAAAGTTTCCAAAACCTGTATTTATTTAAGTACAAATCATGAACTTTGTCTATTTGAGAACAAATATCAAAAGTAAAGCAGCAAATCATCATACTAAAACCCATGATGGCCCTAAAACATTGTGCAACCGATGAGCAATGTTGAAGAGAGTCCTCAGGGCCTGCGTTGCCAATTGCAATTAAAATGGATAAACAATTACCAGTACAAGAACAAGTGTTCAGTAAGGTAAAGAGTAAGAAGGAAATGTCAAATAACACCAAGCCTAACAAGATACCTGCACATTCTTGGGAGTAAGAACAACACTCTCTCTCTGTTCAACTAGTGACTCTGGACGTTTTGGCAAAGGAGACAGCACTGCACTGCAGAAATCTCAATTTAATCCTAATTTCAACATCATGAGGGGATTGAAATTGTGAAAATATAACACACCATCCAATATGTCACACTAAAGATCCAAGTGAAACAGGTTTAAATGCTAAGTTTTAGAATGTCAAAAACTTGTGATTCAATCATCTTTCTTAAGTCACCTAAGAGAGAAACTGAATATAATTTCAACAATTTTTTATCACAAGGAGTAACCTTATTTGCACATGCATCTTAGATGAGCATTGGAAACGTCAAAAAACAGGAATGCTTGATTCCTCTGAGCTGAACACCTCTTACATCAACATCCATAATGAACAATTATCAACTGTTCTTGTAAAATGAAGCTCTCTCTCTCTCACTCATTGTTATGGGAAGGACCAAAAAAGGAACACAAATTCTCTGAATCATGAGTTGAGAGGGGAAATTTTACATAGCCTCTTAATAGACCTTCTATAATGCAATTGACAAAGTTTCTAGGAATATTGAGATGCAAACTGATCAAATATTTTTCTATCTCTTAATACAGTATGGATACTTTATACAGATACTGAATTGTTTATTTTTTGCACTTGATTTTCTTCCAAAGAAATATCTCTGACATTGTTCACTGATTTTTGACAATTACCTCTTTTTCTCTGCTTCATTTGGAAAATTAATAGTGAATTTGCAAAGAGATGCTAGAAAAGAGTTCAAAGGTTCTACAGCATGAAGAACCCCGCAAGCCTGCAAGATGTAATCATCAGATCAATTGCATGGTAAATGAATTGAATCTTTGTATCTATAATTGTAAATAATATACACAAGCGCGAAACCAGGTTACAACTTGAAAGAAAACCATAATCGACATACGTGGGGAAAGGAAAGGATTTGCAGAACAGCAAAAGCTGCAAGTTTCAAAAGCACATACCTGAGTGAATGCCTGATATCCCTTCAATATTTCCAACACGATAGCCTCTCCTTGTGACCTTTCACATTAACCAACTACATGTCAGATATGCTTGGTTCTGGTTTAATTTTTTAATAACTTTTTTTCTAAAAGAAAAAAAGAAGTCAACAAAATCAACAAACCTCGACAAAATAAGGGACAACGCATCAAGAATTGTCAACCACAACGAATCAACCATTGCAACACAAAGAATAGCAGTTTTCCCAGCAAATTTTGACACAGCATCGTATTCACATCTGGGAGACTCAATCTGGTAGCACCAAGAAAAAAAATTATTTTCTTTGTTTTTTGGAGGGCGCAGGGTGGGGGGAGGAGGAAGAAGGGGGTTGGGGAAGTAACAAGATATGATTTAAGGAAAAACTACCTCCCCAACATCCACTGCTTCATCTGTCAAAGTAGCTACAGTAAAGACAACACCCAGTAGCCCTTCAACTGCCAATGTTATTGCATGGGCTTCACTAGCAACCAGGACAGCAGCATTGGATGCATCATTATCCAGACTCCATTCAATTCCTGCAGGATGCAAAAGCTGTAATTGTCTTTGAGAATCAAGAAATGCAATCTACAATAACAGAAGCACATGGATAAAAAAATTAATAATAAAGAAAAAGTGCTGAATGAAGAATACGCTTTCTGTATTCTCCCCAGTTATATAAGTTTCTAACTTTCTACACCCTCAAGCATATGGAAGCCCCTGAGTATTTCTACACTCATTCTAAAAGACTGAAGTGGGGCTCGAGAAGAAACCACATCCAATATTCTAAAAAGTAACAAATCCTCAGTCTCAGATTTTTCAAGCCATAAAGCCAGGCATTCCGCCTTTCATTGCCAGATTCCCTGTCCATTTACACTTTAATGAAAAGGAAAAAGTGAATACAACTTAACCTCTATAACAAATCATTAGCTACTTGACCAATTACTCCTTTTTCATTGAAGACATGCAGAGAGTTTTAATTTTATTCATAAGCCACAGTTAGAAAAATATGGAAAACCAATTCTAAGTCTCATCCAATAACAAAATCTCAATCTGAAATAAACTTCAGCCTGGTTAAACAACAATAGATATATTGTGACACCAAATTCCAACAAGAATACAACTGATTTTCAAATTAAGTGCACCTTGAAAGAATTAGTTCCATCTAGTATGTTGAAATATTTTGTTCTATGTATGACAAGATGCATTGATCCAGTTGAAGTCAATTTTGCCAACTTTGAGAACAGTTACCTTTGGCCTTGCTGCTAAACATCCCTGCAACAGCTGCCAGGCTCTCCTCACTTGCTTCTTGAACCTAAAAATTTTAAAGGTCTATGTTAATCGAGCAATTCAAGCTATGCTCAAGGTAGACAATTGATGATAGAAGTTTTCAGGATTACCTAATTGATATTCTATCTAAGCATTTAACCAATCAACAGTAATAGAAAACAGCAAATAGCTGATGATGGAAAAATATTCAGGAAAATAGATATAACAGATCACAAACTAGCATTTAAACGCCAGGAGGCAATCAAAAGAAATATGCCACCTGCTCAACAATTAAGAAAATTCAACTAAGCCTGAGAGGATGAGTCTCAAACATGCAGCCAGTCAATTAAAAGGGAAAAAATCACATGCTTATGCTATCAAAGCATTCTTTAAAGCAAACAAATAACATCCAAATAAAATATAAGACTCTAGGCACCCCTCTGGGGGGGGGGGGGGGGGGGCGGGGGGCGGGGCGCGGCGGGGCGTGGTGGTGGATGTGGCGGTTCAAAGCGGTTGGAGCATGTTGGCCGCTGGTGTGCCGGGGGTTGGGGCGGGGGTCGGACGGGGGGGGGCTCGGGGAGTGCGGGGTGAGGGGGTGGGGGGTGGGGGGGCGGGGGG